>JAJHSJ010000002.1:60457725-60501058 GCA_021015155.1 Magnolia officinalis
CATTCAGATGACCAAAAATCGACCCAATCTGACATCAAATGATGGAGTTAGAGGCGTCTCCGTTGGATCACTCAATTGGAAAGATTGACAATCCATATTGAAAAATGATGATCGAAGAGTTCCAACGTGTTTTTGAGATATCGAACATCTCTGAATTTAGCAATTTTGGTCCAATTTAGAAGCTTGACAAGTTGCAATTCCAATGACCTGAAATACTCTAAATTCGACCTCTGAAGAGAGAGTTACGAGGGTTACTATTGGACAAGAAGATGAGGGAAACATCAGGACGACGGCTGCGATCCAACTTAAACATTCCCAAAGGTCTCGGAATACGAAAATACCACTCATGAACGAAAGAGCGCTAAAGTACCATTTAGATGACCAAAATCGACCCAATCCGACATCAAATGATGGAGTTATAGACGTCTCCGTTGGATCACGCAATTTGGAAAGATTTACAATCCATATTGAAAAATGACGATCAAAGAGTTCCAACGTGCTTTTGTGATATCGAACGGTCTCTAAATTAGGCACTTTTGGTCCCATTTGAAACCTTGACAAGTTACAATTCCAATGACCTGAAATACTCTAAATTCGACCTCTAAAGAGAGAGTTATGAGAGTTACTATTGGATAAGAAGACGAAAGAAACATTCAGGACCGACAACTGCGATTCAACTTAAAGACGCCCAAATGGTCTCAAAATATGACGAAACCAGTCAAGAATGAAAGAGCACTAAAGTACCAATCAGATGACCAAAAATCGACCCAATCCAACATCAAAAGATGGAGTTATATGCGTCTCCGTTGGATCACACAATTTGGAAAGATTAACAATCCATATTGTAAAATGACGATCGAAGAGTTCGATCGTGCTTTTGTGATAACGAACAGTCTCTGAATTAGGCAATTTTGGTCCTATTTGGAAGCATGACAAGTAACCATTCCAATGACCTGAAATAGTCTAAATTCGACCTCTGAAGAGAGAGTTATGAGGGTTACTGATGAAAGAAACATTCAGGACCGACGACTGCGATCCAACTTAAAGATGCCCAAATCGTCCTGGAATAAGACGATACCAATCAAGAAAGAAAGAGCACTAAAGTACCAATCAGATGACTAAAATCGACCCAATCCGACGTCAAATGATGGAGTTATAACCGTCTCGGTTGCATCGCGTAATTCTGAAATATTAACAATCCATTTTGAAAAATGATGATCGAAGAGGTCCAACGCGCATTTGTGAGATCGAACAGTTTTTGAATTAGGCAATTTTGGTCCAATTTGGAAGCTTGATAAGTTACCATTCCAATGACCCGAAATACTCTAAATTCGACTGCTGAAGAGAGAGTTATGAGGGTTACTATTGGACAAGAAGATAAAGGAAACATTCAGGACCGACGACTGCGATCCAACTTAAACATGACCAATGGTCTCGGAATACGAAAATACCACACAAGAATGAAAGAGCACTAAAGTACCATTCAAATGACCAAAATAGACCCATCCGACATCAAATGATGGAGTTGTAGGCGTCTACGTTGGATCGCACAATTTCAAAAGATTAACAATAGATATTGAAAAATGACGATGGAAGAGTTCCAACGTGCTTTTGTGATATCGAGCGGTCTCTGAATTAGGCAATTTTGGTCCCATTTGAAAACTTGACAAGTTACAATTCCAATGACCTAAAATACTCTAAATTCGACCTCTGAAGAGAGAGTTATTAGGGTTACTATTGGACAAGAAGATGAAGGAAACATTGAGGACCGACGGCTGCGATCCAACTTAAACATGCCCAAATGGTCGCGGAATACGTAAATACCAGTCAAGAATGAAAGAGCACTAAAGTACCATTCAAATGACCAAAAATAGACCAATCCGACATTAAATGATGGAGTTATAGGTGTCTACGTTGGATCGTACAATTTCCAAAGATTAACAATAGATATTGAAAAATGACGATGGAAGAGTTCCAATGTGCTTTTGTGATATCGAACGGTCTCTGAATTAGGCAATTTTGGTCCCATTTGAAACTTGACAAGTTACAATTCCAATGACCTGAAATACTCTAAATCGACCTCTGAAGAGAGAGTTATGAGGGTTACTATTGGACAAGAAGATGAAAGAAACATTCAGGACCGACGACTGCGATCCAACATAAAATGCCCAAATGGTCTTGGAATACGATGATACCAGTCAAGAATGAAAGAGCACTAAAGTACCATTTAGATGACCAAAAATCGACCCAATCCGACATCAAAGATGGAGGTTATACGCGTCTCCGTTGGATCACCCAATTTGGAAAGATTAACAATCCATATTGTAAAATGACGATCGAAGAGTTCGATCGTGCTTTTGTAACATCGAACGGTCTCTGAATTAGGCAATTTTGTTCCCATTTGGAAGCATGACAAGTAACCATTCCAATGACCTAAAATAGTCTAAATTCGACTTCTGAAGAAGAGAGAGAGTTATGAGGTTTACGATGATGAAAGAAACATTCAGGACCGACGACTGCGATCCAACTTAAAGATGCCCAAATCGTCGGAATACGACGATACCAGTCAAGAAAGAAAGAGATAAGAGTACCATTCAGATGACTAAAATCGACCCAATCTGACATCAAATTATGGAGTTATATGCGTCTCGGTTGCATCGCGCAATTCTGAAATATTAACAATCCATTTTGAAAAATGACGATCAAAGAGGTCCAACGCGCTTTATGACATCGAACGGTCTCTAAATTAGGCAATTTGGTCCCATTTGGAAGCTTGATAAGTTACCATTCTAATGACCTGAAATACTATAAATTCGACCTCTGAAGAGAGAGTTATGAGGGTTACTATTGGACAAGAAGACGAAGGAACCATTCAGGACCGACGACAGTAATCCAACTTTAAGATGTCCCAAATGGTCTCAGAATACGACAGTACCAATCAAGAATGAAAAAGAGTACTAATGTGCCATTCAGATGACCAAAATCGACCCAATCTGACATCAAATGATGGAGTTAGAGGCGTCTCCGTTGGATCACTCATTTGGAAAGATTGACAATCCATATTGAAAAATGATGATCGAAGAGTTCCAACGTGTTTTGAGATATCGAACGATCTCTGAATTAGCAATTTTGGTCCAATTTAGAAGCTTGACAAGTTGCAATTCCAATGACCTGAAATACTCTAAATTCGACCTCTGAAGAGAGAGTTACGAGGGTTACTATTGGACAAGAAGATGAGGGAAACATTCAGGACCGACGGCTGCGATCCAACTTAAACATTCCCAAATGGTCTCGGAATACGAAAATACCACTCATGAACGAAAGAGCGCTAAAGTACCATTTAGATGACCAAAAATCGACCCAATCCGACATCAAATGATGGAGTTATAGACGTCTCCGTTGGATCACGCAATTTGGAAAGATTTACAATCCATATTGAAAAATGACGATCAAAGAGTTCCAACGTGCTTTTGTGATATCGAACGGTCTCTAAATTAGGCACTTTTGGTCCCATTTGAACCTTGACAAGTTACAATTCCAATGACCTGAAATACTCTAAATTCGACCTCTAAAGAGAGAGTTATGAGAGTTACTATTGGATAAGAAGACGAAAGAAACATTCAGGACCGACGACTGCGATCAACTTAAAGATGCCAAATGGTCTCAAAATATGACGAAACCAGTCAAGAATGAAAGAGCACTAAAGTACCAATCAGATGACCAAAAATCGACCCAATCCAACATCAAAAGATGGAGTTTACGCGTCTCCGTTGGATCACACAATTTGGAAAGATTAACAATCCATATTGTAAAATGACGATCGAAGAGTTCGATCGTGCTTTTGTGATAACGAAGTCTCTGAATTAGGCAATTTTGGTCCTATTTGGAAGCATGACAAGTAACCATTCCAATGACCTGAAATAGTCTAAATTCGACCTCTGAAGAGAGAGTTATGAGGGTTACTGATGAAAGAAACATTCAGGACCGACGACTGCGATCCAACTTAAAGATGCCCAAATCGTCCTGGAATACGACGATACCAATCAAGAAAGAAAGAGCACTAAAGTACCATTCAGATGACTAAAATCGACCCAATCCGACGTCAAATGATGGAGTTATAGCCGTCTCGGTTGCATCGCGCAATTCTGAAATATTAACAATCCATTTTGAAAAATGATGATCGAAGAGGTCCAACGCGCATTTGTGAGATCGAACTGTTTTTGAATTAGGCAATTTTGGTCCAATTTGGAAGCTTGATAAGTTACCATTCCAATGACCCGAAATACTCTAAATTCGACTGCTGAAGAGAGAGTTATGAGGGTTACTATTGGACAAGAAGATAAAGGAAACATTCAGGACCGACGACTGCGATCCAAATTAAACATGACCAAATGGTCTCGGAATACGAAAATACCACACAAGAATGAAAGAGCACTAAAGTACCATTCAAATGACCAAAAATAGACCCAATCCGACATCAAATGATGGAGTTGTAGGCGTCTACGTTGGATCGCACAATTTCAAAAGATTAACAATAGATATTGAAAAATGACGATGGAAGAGTTCCAACATGCTTTTGTGATATCGAGCGGTCTCTGAATTGGGAAATTTTGGTCCCATTTGAAAACTTGACAAGTTACAATTCCAATGACCTAAAATACTCTAAATTCGACCTCTGAAGAGAGAGTTATGAGGGTTACTATTGGACAAGAAGATGAAGGAAACATTGAGGACCGACGGCTGCGATCCAACTTAAACATGCCCAAATGGTCGCGGAATACGTAAATACCAGTCAAGAATGAAAGAGCACTAAAGTACCATTCAAATGACCAAAAATAGACCCAATCCGACATTAAATGATGTAGTTATAGGTGTCTACGTTGGATCGTACAATTTCAAAAGATTAACAATAGATATTGAAAAATGACGATGGAAGAGTTCCAATGTGCTTTTGTGGTATCGAACGGTCTCTGAATTAGGCAATTTTGGTCCCATTTGAAAACTTGACAAGTTACAATTCCAATGACCTGAAATACTCTAAATTCGACCTCTGAAGAGAGAGTTATGAGGGTTACTATTGGACAAGAAGATGAAAGAAACATTCAGGACCGACGACTGCGATCCAACATAAAATGCCCAAATGGTCTTGGAATACGATGATACCAGTCAAGAATGAAAGAGCACTAAAGTACCATTTAGATGACCAAAAATCGACCCAATCCGACATCAAAAGATGGAGGTATACGCGTCTCCGTTGGATCACCCAATTTGAAAAGATTAACAATCCATATTGTAAAATGACGATCGAAGAGTTCGATCGTGCTTTTGTAATATCGAACGGTCTCTGAATTAGGCAATTTTGTTCCCATTTGGAAGCATGACAAGTAACCATTCCAATGACCTAAAATAGTCTAAATTCGACTTCTGAAGATAGTTATGAGGTTTACTGATGAAAGAAACATTCAGGACCGACGACTGCGATCCAACTTAAAGATGCCCAAATCGTCTCGGAATACGACGATACCAGTCAAGAAAGAAAGAGCTATAAAGTACCATTCAGATGACTAAAATCGACCCAATCTGACATCAAATGATGGAGTTATATGCGTCTCGGTTGCATCGCGCAATTCTGAAATATTAACAATCCATTTTGAAAAATGACGATCAAAGAGGTCCAACGCGCTTTTATGACATCGAACGGTCTCTAAATTAGGCAATTTTGGTCCCATTTGGAAGCTTGATAAGTTACCATTCTAATGACCTGAAATACTATAAATTCGACCTCTGAAGAGAGAGTTATGAGGGTTACTATTGGACAAGAAGACGAAGGAACCATTCAGGACCGACGACAGTAATCCAACTTTAAGATGTCCAAATGGTCTCAGAATACGACAGTACCAATCAAGAATGAAAGAGTACTAATGTGCCATTCAGATGACCAAAAATCGACCCAATCTGACATCAAATGATGGAGTTAGAGGCGTCTCCGTTGGATCACTCAATTTGGAAAGATTGACAATCCATATTGAAAAATGATGATCGAAGAGTTCCAACGTGTTTTTGAGATATCGAACGATCTCTGAATTTAGCAATTTTGGTCCAATTTAGAAGCTTGACAAGTTGCAATTCCAATGACCTGAAATACTCTAAATTCGACCTCTGAAGAGAGAGTTACGAGGGTTACTATTGGACAAGAAGATGAGGGAAACATTCAGGACCGACGGCTGCGATCCAACTTAAACATTCCCAAATGGTCTCGGAATACGAAAATACCACTCATGAACGAAAGAGCGCTAAAGTACCATTTAGATGACCAAAAATCGACCCAATCCGACATCAAATGATGGAGTTATAGACGTCTCCGTTGGATCACGCAATTTGGAAAGATTTACAATCCATATTGAAAAATGACGATCAAAGAGTTCCAACGTGCTTTTGTGATATCGAACGGTCTCTAAATTAGGCACTTTTGGTCCCATTTGAAACCTTGACAAGTTACAATTCCAATGACCTGAAATACTCTAAATTCGACCTCTAAAGAGAGAGTTATGAGAGTTACTATTGGATAAGAAGACGAAGAAACATTCAGGACCAACGACTGCGATCCAACTTAAAGATGCCCAAATGGTCTCAAAATATGACGAAACCAGTCAAGAATGAAAGAGCACTAAAGTACCAATCAGATGACCAAAAATCGACCCAATCCAACATCAAAAGATGGAGTTATACGCGTCTCCGTTGGATCACACAATTTGGAAAGATTAACAATCCATATTGTAAAATGACGATCGAAGAGTTCGATCGTGCTTTTGTGATAACGAACAGTCTCTGAATTAGGCAATTTTGGTCCTATTTGGAAGCATGACAAGTAACCATTCCAATGACCTGAAATAGTCTAAATTCGACCTCTGAAGAGAGAGTTATGAGGGTTACTGATGAAAGAAAAACATTCAGGACCGACGACTGCGATCCAACTTAAAGATGCCCAAATCGTCCTGGAATACGACGATACCAATCAAGAAAGAAAGAGCACTAAAGTACCATTCAGATGACTAAAATCGACCCAATCCGACGTCAAATGATGGAGTTATAACCGTCTCGGTTGCATCGCGCAATTCTGAAATATTAACAATCCATTTTGAAAAATGATGATCGAAGAGGTCCAACGCGCATTTGTGAGATCGAACAGTTTTTGAATTAGGCAATTTTGGTCCAATTTGGAAGCTTGATAAGTTACCATTCCAATGACCCGAAATACTCTAAATTCGACTGCTGAAGAGAGAGTTATGAGGGTTACTATTGGACAAGAAGATAAAGGAAACATTCAGGACCGACGACTGCGATCCAACTTAAACATGACCAAATGGTCTCGGAATACGAAAATACCACACAAGAATGAAAGAGCACTAAAGTACCATTCAAATGACCAAAAATAGACCCAATCCGACATCAAATGATGGAGTTGTAGGCGTCTACGTTGGATCGCACAATTTCAAAAGATTAACAATAGATATTGAAAAATGACGATGGAAGAGTTCCAACGTGCTTTTGTGATATCGAGCGGTCTCTGAATTAGGCAATTTTGGTCCCATTTGAAAACTTGACAAGTTACAATTCCAATGACCTAAAATACTCTAAATTCGACCTCTGAAGAGAGAGTTATGAGGGTTACTATTGGACAAGAAGATGAAGGAAACATTGAGGACCGACGGCTGCGATCCAACTTAAACATGCCCAAATGGTCGCGGAATACGTAAATACCAGTCAAGAATGAAAGAGCACTAAAGTACCATTCAAATGACCAAAAATAGACCCAATCCGACATTAAATGATGGAGTTATAGGTGTCTACGTTGGATCGTACAATTTCAAAAGATTAACAATAGATATTGAAAAATGACGATGGAAGAGTTCCAATGTGCTTTTGTGATATCGAACGGTCTCTGAATTAGGCAATTTTGGTCCCATTTGAAAACTTGACAAGTTACAATTCCAATGACCTGAAATACTCTAAATTCGACCTCTGAAGAGAGAGTTATGAGGGTTACTATTGGACAAGAAGATGAAAGAAACATTCAGGACCGACGACTGCGATCCAACATAAAATGCCCAAATGGTCTTGGAATACGATGATACCAGTCAAGAATGAAAGAGCACTAAAGTA
This sequence comes from Magnolia officinalis, assembly GCA_021015155.1. NCBI lineage: Eukaryota > Viridiplantae > Streptophyta > Magnoliopsida > Magnoliales > Magnoliaceae > Magnolia > Magnolia officinalis. Next base: position 60,465,889 of record JAJHSJ010000002.1, read on the forward strand.
CCATTTAGATGACCAAAAATCGACCCAATCCGACATCAAAAGATGGAGGTATACGCGTCTCCGTTGGATCACCCAATTTGGAAAGATTAACAATCCATATTGTAAAATGACGATCGAAGAGTTCGATCGTGCTTTTGTAATATCGAACGGTCTCTGAATTCGGCAATTTTGTTCCCATTTGGAAGCATGACAAGTAACCATTCCAATGACCTAAAATAGTCTAAATTCGACTTCTGAAGGGAGAGTTATGAGGTTTACTGATGAAAGAAACATTCAGGACCGACGACTGCGATCCAACTTCAAGATGCCCAAATCGTCTCGGAATACGACGATACCAGTCAAGAAAGAAAGAGCTATAAAGTACCATTCAGATGACTAAAATCGACCCAATCTGACATCAAATGATGGAGTTATATGCGTCTCGGTTGCATCGCGCAATTCTGAAATATTAACAATCCATTTTGAAAAATGACGATCAAAGAGGTCCAACGCGCTTTTATGACATCGAACGGTCTCTAAATTAGGCAATTTTGGTCCCATTTGGAAGCTTGATAAGTTACCATTCTAATGACCTGAAATACTATAAATTCGACCTCTGAAGAGAGAGTTATGAGGGTTACTATTGGACAAGAAGACGAAGGAACCATTCAGGACCGACGACAGTAATCCAACTTTAAGATGTCCAAATGGTCTCAGAATACGACAGTACCAATCAAGAATGAAAGAGTACTAATGTGCCATTCAGATGACCAAAAATCGACCCAATCTGACATCAAATGATGGAGTTAGAGGCGTCTCCGTTGGATCACTCAATTTGGAAAGATTGACAATCCATATTGAAAAATGATGATCGAAGAGTTCCAACGTGTTTTTGAGATATCGAACGATCTCTGAATTTAGCAATTTTGGTCCAATTTAGAAGCTTGACAAGTTGCAATTCCAATGACCTGAAATACTCTAAATTCGACCTCTGAAGAGAGAGTTACGAGGGTTACTATTGGACAAGAAGATGAGGGAAACATTCAGGACCGACGGCTGCGATCCAACTTAAACATTCCCAAATGGTCTCGGAATACGAAAATACCACTCATGAACGAAAGAGCGCTAAAGTACCATTTAGATGACCAAAAATCGACCCAATCCGACATCAAATGATGGAGTTATAGACGTCTCCGTTGGATCACGCAATTTGGAAAGATTTACAATCCATATTGAAAAATGACGATCAAAGAGTTCCAACGTGCTTTTGTGATATCGAACGGTCTCTAAATTAGGCACTTTTGGTCCCATTTGAAACCTTGACAAGTTACAATTCCAATGACCTGAAATACTCTAAATTCGACCTCTAAAGAGAGAGTTATGAGAGTTACTATTGGATAAGAAGACGAAGGAAACATTCAGGACCAACGACTGCGATCCAACTTAAAGATGCCCAAATGGTCTCAAAATATGACGAAACCAGTCAAGAATGAAAGAGCACTAAAGTACCAATCAGATGACCAAAAATCGACCCAATCCAACATCAAAAGATGGAGTTATACGCGTCTCCGTTGGATCACACAATTTGGAAAGATTAACAATCCATATTGTAAAATGACGATCGAAGAGTTCGATCGTGCTTTTGTGATAACGAACAGTCTCTGAATTAGGCAATTTTGGTCCTATTTGGAAGCATGACAAGTAACCATTCCAATGACCTGAAATAGTCTAAATTCGACCTCTGAAGAGAGAGTTATGAGGGTTACTGATGAAAGAAACATTCAGGACCGACGACTGCGATCCAACTTAAAGATGCCCAAATCGTCCTGGAATACGACGATACCAATCAAGAAAGAAAGAGCACTAAAGTACCATTCAGATGACTAAAATCGACCCAATCCGACGTCAAATGATGGAGTTATAACCGTCTCGGTTGCATCGCGCAATTCTGAAATATTAACAATCCATTTTGAAAAATGATGATCGAAGAGGTCCAACGCGCATTTGTGAGATCGAACAGTTTTTGAATTAGGCAATTTTGGTCCAATTTGGAAGCTTGATAAGTTACCATTCCAATGACCCGAAATACTCTAAATTCGACTGCTGAAGAGAGAGTTATGAGGGTTACTATTGGACAAGAAGATAAAGGAAACATTCAGGACCGACGACTGCGATCCAACTTAAACATGACCAAATGGTCTCGGAATACGAAAATACCACACAAGAATGAAAGAGCACTAAAGTACCATTCAAATGACCAAAAATAGACCCAATCCGACATCAAATGATGGAGTTGTAGGCGTCTACGTTGGATCGCACAATTTCAAAAGATTAACAATAGATATTGAAAAATGACGATGGAAGAGTTCCAACGTGCTTTTGTGATATCGAGCGGTCTCTGAATTAGGCAATTTTGGTCCCATTTGAAAACTTGACAAGTTACAATTCCAATGACCTAAAATACTCTAAATTCGACCTCTGAAGAGAGAGTTATGAGGGTTACTATTGGACAAGAAGATGAAGGAAACATTGAGGACCGACGGCTGCGATCCAACTTAAACATGCCCAAATGGTCGCGGAATACGTAAATACCAGTCAAGAATGAAAGAGCACTAAAGTACCATTCAAATGACCAAAAATAGACCCAATCCGACATTAAATGATGGAGTTATAGGTGTCTACGTTGGATCGTACAATTTCAAAAGATTAACAATAGATATTGAAAAATGACGATGGAAGAGTTCCAATGTGCTTTTGTGATATCGAACGGTCTCTGAATTAGGCAATTTTGGTCCCATTTGAAAACTTGACAAGTTACAATTCCAATGACCTGAAATACTCTAAATTCGACCTCTGAAGAGAGAGTTATGAGGGTTACTATTGGACAAGAAGATGAAAGAAACATTCAGGACCGACGACTGCGATCCAACATAAAATGCCCAAATGGTCTTGGAATACGATGATACCAGTCAAGAATGAAAGAGCACTAAAGTACCATTTAGATGACCAAAAATCGACCCAATCCGACATCAAAAGATGGAGGTATACGCGTCTCCGTTGGATCACCCAATTTGGAAAGATTAACAATCCATATTGTAAAATGACGATCGAAGAGTTCGATCGTGCTTTTGTAATATCGAACGGTCTCTGAATTAGGCAATTTTGTTCCCATTTGGAAGCATGACAAGTAACCATTCCAATGACCTAAAATAGTCTAAATTCGACTTCTGAAGAGAGAGTTATGAGGTTTACTGATGAAAGAAACATTCAGGACCGACGACTGCGATCCAACTTAAAGATGCCCAAATCGTCTCGGAATACGACGATACCAGTCAAGAAAGAAAGAGCTATAAAGTACCATTCAGATGACTAAAATCGACCCAATCTGACATCAAATGATGGAGTTATATGCGTCTCGGTTGCATCGCGCAATTCTGAAATATTAACAATCCATTTTGAAAAATGACGATCAAAGAGGTCCAACGCGCTTTTATGACATCGAACGGTCTCTAAATTAGGCAATTTTGGTCCCATTTGGAAGCTTGATAAGTTACCATTCTAATGACCTGAAATACTATAAATTCGACCTCTGAAGAGAGAGTTATGAGGGTTACTATTGGACAAGAAGACGAAGGAACCATTCAGGACCGACGACAGTAATCCAACTTTAAGATGTCCAAATGGTCTCAGAATACGACAGTACCAATCAAGAATGAAAGAGTACTAATGTGCCATTCAGATGACCAAAAATCGACCCAATCTGACATCAAATGATGGAGTTAGAGGCGTCTCCGTTGGATCACTCAATTTGGAAAGATTGACAATCCATATTGAAAAATGATGATCGAAGAGTTCCAACGTGTTTTTGAGATATCGAACGATCTCTGAATTTAGCAATTTTGGTCCAATTTAGAAGCTTGACAAGTTGCAATTCCAATGACCTGAAATACTCTAAATTCGACCTCTGAAGAGAGAGTTACGAGGGTTACTATTGGACAAGAAGATGAGGGAAACATTCAGGACCGACGGCTGCGATCCAACTTAAACATTCCCAAATGGTCTCGGAATACGAAAATACCACTCATGAACGAAAGAGCGCTAAAGTACCATTTAGATGACCAAAAATCGACCCAATCCGACATCAAATGATGGAGTTATAGACGTCTCCGTTGGATCACGCAATTTGGAAAGATTTACAATCCATATTGAAAAATGACGATCAAAGAGTTCCAACGTGCTTTTGTGATATCGAACGGTCTCTAAATTAGGCACTTTTGGTCCCATTTGAAACCTTGACAAGTTACAATTCCAATGACCTGAAATACTCTAAATTCGACCTCTAAAGAGAGAGTTATGAGAGTTACTATTGGATAAGAAGACGAAGAAACATTCAGGACCAACGACTGCGATCCAACTTAAAGATGCCCAAATGGTCTCAAAATATGACGAAACCAGTCAAGAATGAAAGAGCACTAAAGTACCAATCAGATGACCAAAAATCGACCCAATCCAACATCAAAAGATGGAGTTATACGCGTCTCCGTTGGATCACACAATTTGGAAAGATTAACAATCCATATTGTAAAATGACGATCGAAGAGTTCGATCGTGCTTTTGTGATAACGAACAGTCTCTGAATTAGGCAATTTTGGTCCTATTTGGAAGCATGACAAGTAACCATTCCAATGACCTGAAATAGTCTAAATTCGACCTCTGAAGAGAGAGTTATGAGGGTTACTGATGAAAGAAACATTCAGGACCGACGACTGCGATCCAACTTAAAGATGCCCAAATCGTCCTGGAATACGACGATACCAATCAAGAAAGAAAGAGCACTAAAGTACCATTCAGATGACTAAAATCGACCCAATCCGACGTCAAATGATGGAGTTATAGCCGTCTCGGTTGCATCGCGCAATTCTGAAATATTAACAATCCATTTTGAAAAATGATGATCGAAGAGGTCCAACGCGCATTTGTGAGATCGAACAGTTTTTGAATTAGGCAATTTTGGTCCAATTTGGAAGCTTGATAAGTTACCATTCCAATGACCCGAAATACTCTAAATTCGACTGCTGAAGAGAGAGTTATGAGGGTTACTATTGGACAAGAAGATAAAGGAAACATTCAGGACCGACGACTGCGATCCAACTTAAACATGACCAAATGGTCTCGGAATACGAAAATACCACACAAGAATGAAAGAGCACTAAAGTACCATTCAAATGACCAAAAATAGACCCAATCCGACATCAAATGATGGAGTTGTAGGCGTCTACGTTGGATCGCACAATTTCAAAAGATTAACAATAGATATTGAAAAATGACGATGGAAGAGTTCCAACGTGCTTTTGTGATATCGAGCGGTCTCTGAATTAGGCAATTTTGGTCCCATTTGAAAACTTGACAAGTTACAATTCCAATGACCTAAAATACTCTAAATTCGACCTCTGAAGAGAGAGTTATGAGGGTTACTATTGGACAAGAAGATGAAGGAAACATTGAGGACCGACGGCTGCGATCCAACTTAAACATGCCCAAATGGTCGCGGAATACGTAAATACCAGTCAAGAATGAAAGAGCACTAAAGTACCATTCAAATGACCAAAAATAGACCCAATCCGACATTAAATGATGGAGTTATAGGTGTCTACGTTGGATCGTACAATTTCAAAAGATTAACAATAGATATTGAAAAATGACGATGGAAGAGTTCCAATGTGCTTTTGTGATATCGAACGGTCTCTGAATTAGGCAATTTTGGTCCCATTTGAAAACTTGACAAGTTACAATTCCAATGACCTGAAATACTCTAAATTCGACCTCTGAAGAGAGAGTTATGAGGGTTACTATTGGACAAGAAGATGAAAGAAACATTCAGGACCGACGACTGCGATCCAACATAAAATGCCCAAATGGTCTTGGAATACGATGATACCAGTCAAGAATGAAAGAGCACTAAAGTACCATTTAGATGACCAAAAATCGACCCAATCCGACATCAAAAGATGGAGGTATACGCGTCTCCGTTGGATCACCCAATTTGGAAAGATTAACAATCCATATTGTAAAATGACGATCGAAGAGTTCGATCGTGCTTTTGTAATATCGAACGGTCTCTGAATTAGGCAATTTTGTTCCCATTTGGAAGCATGACAAGTAACCATTCCAATGACCTAAAATAGTCTAAATTCGACTTCTGAAGAGAGAGTTATGAGGTTTACTGATGAAAGAAACATTCAGGACCGACGACTGCGATCCAACTTAAAGATGCCCAAATCGTCTCGGAATACGACGATACCAGTCAAGAAAGAAAGAGCTATAAGTACCATTCAGATGACTAAAATCGACCCAATCTGACATCAAATGATGGAGTTATATGCGTCTCGGTTGCATCGCGCAATTCTGAAATATTAACAATCCATTTTGAAAAATGACGATCAAAGAGGTCCAACGCGCTTTTATGACATCGAACGGTCTCTAAATTAGGCAATTTTGGTCCCATTTGGAAGCTTGATAAGTTACCATTCTAATGACCTGAAATACTATAAATTCGACCTCTGAAGAGAGAGTTATGAGGGTTACTATTGGACAAGAAGACGAAGGAACCATTCAGGACCGACGACAGTAATCCAACTTTAAGATGTCCAAATGGTCTCAGAATACGACAGTACCAATCAAGAATGAAAGAGTACTAATGTGCCATTCAGATGACCAAAAATCGACCCAATCTGACATCAAATGATGGAGTTAGAGGCGTCTCCGTTGGATCACTCAATTTGGAAAGATTGACAATCCATATTGAAAAATGATGATCGAAGAGTTCCAACGTGTTTTTGAGATATCGAACGATCTCTGAATTTAGCAATTTTGGTCCAATTTAGAAGCTTGACAAGTTGCAATTCCAATGACCTGAAATACTCTAAATTCGACCTCTGAAGAGAGAGTTACGAGGGTTACTATTGGACAAGAAGATGAGGGAAACATTCAGGACCGACGGCTGCGATCCAACTTAAACATTCCCAAATGGTCTCGGAATACGAAAATACCACTCATGAACGAAAGAGCGCTAAAGTACCATTTAGATGACCAAAAATCGACCCAATCCGACATCAAATGATGGAGTTATAGACGTCTCCGTTGGATCACGCAATTTGGAAAGATTTACAATCCATATTGAAAAATGACGATCAAAGAGTTCCAACGTGCTTTTGTGATATCGAACGGTCTCTAAATTAGGCACTTTTGGTCCCATTTGAAACCTTGACAAGTTACAATTCCAATGACCTGAAATACTCTAAATTCGACCTCTAAAGAGAGAGTTATGAGAGTTACTATTGGATAAGAAGACGAAGAAACATTCAGGACCAACGACTGCGATCCAACTTAAAGATGCCCAAATGGTCTCAAAATATGACGAAACCAGTCAAGAATGAAAGAGCACTAAAGTACCAATCAGATGACCAAAAATCGACCCAATCCAACATCAAAAGATGGAGTTATACGCGTCTCCGTTGGATCACACAATTTGGAAAGATTAACAATCCATATTGTAAAATGACGATCGAAGAGTTCGATCGTGCTTTTGTGATAACGAACAGTCTCTGAATTAGGCAATTTTGGTCCTATTTGGAAGCATGACAAGTAACCATTCCAATGACCTGAAATAGTCTAAATTCGACCTCTGAAGAGAGAGTTATGAGGGTTACTGATGAAAGAAACATTCAGGACCGACGACTGCGATCCAACTTAAAGATGCCCAAATCGTCCTGGAATACGACGATACCAATCAAGAAAGAAAGAGCACTAAAGTACCATTCAGATGACTAAAATCGACCCAATCCGACGTCAAATGATGGAGTTATAGCCGTCTCGGTTGCATCGCGCAATTCTGAAATATTAACAATCCATTTTGAAAAATGATGATCGAAGAGGTCCAACGCGCATTTGTGAGATCGAACAGTTTTTGAATTAGGCAATTTTGGTCCAATTTGGAAGCTTGATAAGTTACCATTCCAATGACCCGAAATACTCTAAATTCGACTGCTGAAGAGAGAGTTATGAGGGTTACTATTGGACAAGAAGATAAAGGAAACATTCAGGACCGACGACTGCGATCCAACTTAAACATGACCAAATGGTCTCGGAATACGAAAATACCACACAAGAATGAAAGAGCACTAAAGTACCATTCAAATGACCAAAAATAGACCCAATCCGACATCAAATGATGGAGTTGTAGGCGTCTACGTTGGATCGCACAATTTCAAAAGATTAACAATAGATATTGAAAAATGACGATGGAAGAGTTCCAACGTGCTTTTGTGATATCGAGCGGTCTCTGAATTAGGCAATTTTGGTCCCATTTGAAAACTTGACAAGTTACAATTCCAATGACCTAAAATACTCTAAATTCGACCTCTGAAGAGAGAGTTATGAGGGTTACTATTGGACAAGAAGATGAAGGAAACATTGAGGACCGACGGCTGCGATCCAACTTAAACATGCCCAAATGGTCGCGGAATACGTAAATACCAGTCAAGAATGAAAGAGCACTAAAGTACCATTCAAATGACCAAAAATAGACCCAATCCGACATTAAATGATGGAGTTATAGGTGTCTACGTTGGATCGTACAATTTCAAAAGATTAACAATAGATATTGAAAAATGACGATGGAAGAGTTCCAATGTGCTTTTGTGATATCGAACGGTCTCTGAATTAGGCAATTTTGGTCCCATTTGAAAACTTGACAAGTTACAATTCCAATGACCTGAAATACTCTAAATTCGACCTCTGAAGAGAGAGTTATGAGGGTTACTATTGGACAAGAAGATGAAAGAAACATTCAGGACCGACGACTGCGATCCAACATAAAATGCCCAAATGGTCTTGGAATACGATGATACCAGTCAAGAATGAAAGAGCACTAAAGTACCATTTAGATGACCAAAAATCGACCCAATCCGACATCAAAAGATGGAGGTATACGCGTCTCCGTTGGATCACCCAATTTGGAAAGATTAACAATCCATATTGTAAAATGACGATCGAAGAGTTCGATCGTGCTTTTGTAATATCGAACGGTCTCTGAATTAGGCAATTTTGTTCCCATTTGGAAGCATGACAAGTAACCATTCCAATGACCTAAAATAGTCTAAATTCGACTTCTGAAGAGAGAGTTATGAGGTTTACTGATGAAAGAAACATTCAGGACCGACGACTGCGATCCAACTTAAAGATGCCCAAATCGTCTCGGAATACGACGATACCAGTCAAGAAAGAAAGAGCTATAAAGTACCATTCAGATGACTAAAATCGACCCAATCTGACATCAAATGATGGAGTTATATGCGTCTCGGTTGCATCGCGCAATTCTGAAATATTAACAATCCATTTTGAAAAATGACGATCAAAGAGGTCCAACGCGCTTTTATGACATCGAACGGTCTCTAAATTAGGCAATTTTGGTCCCATTTGGAAGCTTGATAAGTTACCATTCTAATGACCTGAAATACTATAAATTCGACCTCTGAAGAGAGAGTTATGAGGGTTACTATTGGACAAGAAGACGAAGGAACCATTCAGGACCGACGACAGTAATCCAACTTTAAGATGTCCAAATGGTCTCAGAATACGACAGTACCAATCAAGAATGAAAGAGTACTAATGTGCCATTCAGATGACCAAAAATCGACCCAATCTGACATCAAATGATGGAGTTAGAGGCGTCTCCGTTGGATCACTCAATTTGGAAAGATTGACAATCCATATTGAAAAATGATGATCGAAGAGTTCCAACGTGTTTTTGAGATATCGAACGATCTCTGAATTTAGCAATTTTGGTCCAATTTAGAAGCTTGACAAGTTGCAATTCCAATGACCTGAAATACTCTAAATTCGACCTCTGAAGAGAGAGTTACGAGGGTTACTATTGGACAAGAAGATGAGGGAAACATTCAGGACCGACGGCTGCGATCCAACTTAAACATTCCCAAATGGTCTCGGAATACGAAAATACCACTCATGAACGAAAGAGCGCTAAAGTACCATTTAGATGACCAAAAATCGACCCAATCCGACATCAAATGATGGAGTTATAGACGTCTCCGTTGGATCACGCAATTTGGAAAGATTTACAATCCATATTGAAAAATGACGATCAAAGAGTTCCAACGTGCTTTTGTGATATCGAACGGTCTCTAAATTAGGCACTTTTGGTCCCATTTGAAACCTTGACAAGTTACAATTCCAATGACCTGAAATACTCTAAATTCGACCTCTAAAGAGAGAGTTATGAGAGTTACTATTGGATAAGAAGACGAAGAAACATTCAGGACCAACGACTGCGATCCAACTTAAAGATGCCCAAATGGTCTCAAAATATGACGAAACCAGTCAAGAATGAAAGAGCACTAAAGTACCAATCAGATGACCAAAAATCGACCCAATCCAACATCAAAAGATGGAGTTATACGCGTCTCCGTTGGATCACACAATTTGGAAAGATTAACAATCCATATTGTAAAATGACGATCGAAGAGTTCGATCGTGCTTTTGTGATAACGAACAGTCTCTGAATTAGGCAATTTTGGTCCTATTTGGAAGCATGACAAGTAACCATTCCAATGACCTGAAATAGTCTAAATTCGACCTCTGAAGAGAGAGTTATGAGGGTTACTGATGAAAGAAACATTCAGGACCGACGACTGCGATCCAACTTAAAGATGCCCAAATCGTCCTGGAATACGACGATACCAATCAAGAAAGAAAGAGCACTAAAGTACCATTCAGATGACTAAAATCGACCCAATCCGACGTCAAATGATGGAGTTATAGCCGTCTCGGTTGCATCGCGCAATTCTGAAATATTAACAATCCATTTTGAAAAATGATGATCGAAGAGGTCCAACGCGCATTTGTGAGATCGAACAGTTTTTGAATTAGGCAATTTTGGTCCAATTTGGAAGCTTGATAAGTTACCATTCCAATGACCCGAAATACTCTAAATTCGACTGCTGAAGAGAGAGTTATGAGGGTTACTATTGGACAAGAAGATAAAGGAAACATTCAGGACCGACGACTGCGATCCAACTTAAACATGACCAAATGGTCTCGGAATACGAAAATACCACACAAGAATGAAAGAGCACTAAAGTACCATTCAAATGACCAAAAATAGACCCAATCCGACATCAAATGATGGAGTTGTAGGCGTCTACGTTGGATCGCACAATTTCAAAAGATTAACAATAGATATTGAAAAATGACGATGGAAGAGTTCCAACGTGCTTTTGTGATATCGAGCGGTCTCTGAATTAGGCAATTTTGGTCCCATTTGAAAACTTGACAAGTTACAATTCCAATGACCTAAAATACTCTAAATTCGACCTCTGAAGAGAGAGTTATGAGGGTTACTATTGGACAAGAAGATGAAGGAAACATTGAGGACCGACGGCTGCGATCCAACTTAAACATGCCCAAATGGTCGCGGAATACGTAAATACCAGTCAAGAATGAAAGAGCACTAAAGTACCATTCAAATGACCAAAAATAGACCCAATCCGACATTAAATGATGGAGTTATAGGTGTCTACGTTGGATCGTACAATTTCAAAAGATTAACAATAGATATTGAAAAATGACGATGGAAGAGTTCCAATGTGCTTTTGTGATATCGAACGGTCTCTGAATTAGGCAATTTTGGTCCCATTTGAAAACTTGACAAGTTACAATTCCAATGACCTGAAATACTCTAAATTCGACCTCTGAAGAGAGAGTTATGAGGGTTACTATTGGACAAGAAGATGAAAGAAACATTCAGGACCGACGACTGCGATCCAACATAAAATGCCCAAATGGTCTTGGAATACGATGATACCAGTCAAGAATGAAAGAGCACTAAAGTACCATTTAGATGACCAAAAATCGACCCAATCCGACATCAAAAGATGGAGGTATACGCGTCTCCGTTGGATCACCCAATTTGGAAAGATTAACAATCCATATTGTAAAATGACGATCGAAGAGTTCGATCGTGCTTTTGTAATATCGAACGGTCTCTGAATTAGGCAATTTTGTTCCCATTTGGAAGCATGACAAGTAACCATTCCAATGACCTAAAATAGTCTAAATTCGACTTCTGAAGAGAGAGTTATGAGGTTTACTGATGAAAGAAACATTCAGGACCGACGACTGCGATCCAACTTAAAGATGCCCAAATCGTCTCGGAATACGACGATACCAGTCAAGAAAGAAAGAGCTATAAGTACCATTCAGATGACTAAAATCGACCCAATCTGACATCAAATGATGGAGTTATATGCGTCTCGGTTGCATCGCGCAATTCTGAAATATTAACAATCCATTTTGAAAAATGACGATCAAAGAGGTCCAACGCGCTTTTATGACATCGAACGGTCTCTAAATTAGGCAATTTTGGTCCCATTTGGAAGCTTGATAAGTTACCATTCTAATGACCTGAAATACTATAAATTCGACCTCTGAAGAGAGAGTTATGAGGGTTACTATTGGACAAGAAGACGAAGGAACCATTCAGGACCGACGACAGTAATCCAACTTTAAGATGTCCAAATGGTCTCAGAATACGACAGTACCAATCAAGAATGAAAGAGTACTAATGTGCCATTCAGATGACCAAAAATCGACCCAATCTGACATCAAATGATGGAGTTAGAGGCGTCTCCGTTGGATCACTCAATTTGGAAAGATTGACAATCCATATTGAAAAATGATGATCGAAGAGTTCCAACGTGTTTTTGAGATATCGAACGATCTCTGAATTTAGCAATTTTGGTCCAATTTAGAAGCTTGACAAGTTGCAATTCCAATGACCTGAAATACTCTAAATTCGACCTCTGAAGAGAGAGTTACGAGGGTTACTATTGGACAAGAAGATGAGGGAAACATTCAGGACCGACGGCTGCGATCCAACTTAAACATTCCCAAATGGTCTCGGAATACGAAAATACCACTCATGAACGAAAGAGCGCTAAAGTACCATTTAGATGACCAAAAATCGACCCAATCCGACATCAAATGATGGAGTTATAGACGTCTCCGTTGGATCACGCAATTTGGAAAGATTTACAATCCATATTGAAAAATGACGATCAAAGAGTTCCAACGTGCTTTTGTGATATCGAACGGTCTCTAAATTAGGCACTTTTGGTCCCATTTGAAACCTTGACAAGTTACAATTCCAATGACCTGAAATACTCTAAATTCGACCTCTAAAGAGAGAGTTATGAGAGTTACTATTGGATAAGAAGACGAAGAAACATTCAGGACCAACGACTGCGATCCAACTTAAAGATGCCCAAATGGTCTCAAAATATGACGAAACCAGTCAAGAATGAAAGAGCACTAAAGTACCAATCAGATGACCAAAAATCGACCCAATCCAACATCAAAAGATGGAGTTATACGCGTCTCCGTTGGATCACACAATTTGGAAAGATTAACAATCCATATTGTAAAATGACGATCGAAGAGTTCGATCGTGCTTTTGTGATAACGAACAGTCTCTGAATTAGGCAATTTTGGTCCTATTTGGAAGCATGACAAGTAACCATTCCAATGACCTGAAATAGTCTAAATTCGACCTCTGAAGAGAGAGTTATGAGGGTTACTGATGAAAGAAACATTCAGGACCGACGACTGCGATCCAACTTAAAGATGCCCAAATCGTCCTGGAATACGACGATACCAATCAAGAAAGAAAGAGCACTAAAGTACCATTCAGATGACTAAAATCGACCCAATCCGACGTCAAATGATGGAGTTATAGCCGTCTCGGTTGCATCGCGCAATTCTGAAATATTAACAATCCATTTTGAAAAATGATGATCGAAGAGGTCCAACGCGCATTTGTGAGATCGAACAGTTTTTGAATTAGGCAATTTTGGTCCAATTTGGAAGCTTGATAAGTTACCATTCCAATGACCCGAAATACTCTAAATTCGACTGCTGAAGAGAGAGTTATGAGGGTTACTATTGGACAAGAAGATAAAGGAAACATTCAGGACCGACGACTGCGATCCAACTTAAACATGACCAAATGGTCTCGGAATACGAAAATACCACACAAGAATGAAAGAGCACTAAAGTACCATTCAAATGACCAAAAATAGACCCAATCCGACATCAAATGATGGAGTTGTAGGCGTCTACGTTGGATCGCACAATTTCAAAAGATTAACAATAGATATTGAAAAATGACGATGGAAGAGTTCCAACGTGCTTTTGTGATATCGAGCGGTCTCTGAATTAGGCAATTTTGGTCCCATTTGAAAACTTGACAAGTTACAATTCCAATGACCTAAAATACTCTAAATTCGACCTCTGAAGAGAGAGTTATGAGGGTTACTATTGGACAAGAAGATGAAGGAAACATTGAGGACCGACGGCTGCGATCCAACTTAAACATGCCCAAATGGTCGCGGAATACGTAAATACCAGTCAAGAATGAAAGAGCACTAAAGTACCATTCAAATGACCAAAAATAGACCCAATCCGACATTAAATGATGGAGTTATAGGTGTCTACGTTGGATCGTACAATTTCAAAAGATTAACAATAGATATTGAAAAATGACGATGGAAGAGTTCCAATGTGCTTTTGTGATATCGAACGGTCTCTGAATTAGGCAATTTTGGTCCCATTTGAAAACTTGACAAGTTACAATTCCAATGACCTGAAATACTCTAAATTCGACCTCTGAAGAGAGAGTTATGAGGGTTACTATTGGACAAGAAGATGAAAGAAACATTCAGGACCGACGACTGCGATCCAACATAAAATGCCCAAATGGTCTTGGAATACGATGATACCAGTCAAGAATGAAAGAGCACTAAAGTACCATTTAGATGACCAAAAATCGACCCAATCCGACATCAAAAGATGGAGGTATACGCGTCTCCGTTGGATCACCCAATTTGGAAAGATTAACAATCCATATTGTAAAATGACGATCGAAGAGTTCGATCGTGCTTTTGTAATATCGAACGGTCTCTGAATTAGGCAATTTTGTTCCCATTTGGAAGCATGACAAGTAACCATTCCAATGACCTAAAATAGTCTAAATTCGACTTCTGAAGAGAGAGTTATGAGGTTTACTGATGAAAGAAACATTCAGGACCGACGACTGCGATCCAACTTAAAGATGCCCAAATCGTCTCGGAATACGACGATACCAGTCAAGAAAGAAAGAGCTATAAGTACCATTCAGATGACTAAAATCGACCCAATCTGACATCAAATGATGGAGTTATATGCGTCTCGGTTGCATCGCGCAATTCTGAAATATTAACAATCCATTTTGAAAAATGACGATCAAAGAGGTCCAACGCGCTTTTATGACATCGAACGGTCTCTAAATTAGGCAATTTTGGTCCCATTTGGAAGCTTGATAAGTTACCATTCTAATGACCTGAAATACTATAAATTCGACCTCTGAAGAGAGAGTTATGAGGGTTACTATTGGACAAGAAGACGAAGGAACCATTCAGGACCGACGACAGTAATCCAACTTTAAGATGTCCAAATGGTCTCAGAATACGACAGTACCAATCAAGAATGAAAGAGTACTAATGTGCCATTCAGATGACCAAAAATCGACCCAATCTGACATCAAATGATGGAGTTAGAGGCGTCTCCGTTGGATCACTCAATTTGGAAAGATTGACAATCCATATTGAAAAATGATGATCGAAGAGTTCCAACGTGTTTTTGAGATATCGAACGATCTCTGAATTTAGCAATTTTGGTCCAATTTAGAAGCTTGACAAGTTGCAATTCCAATGACCTGAAATACTCTAAATTCGACCTCTGAAGAGAGAGTTACGAGGGTTACTATTGGACAAGAAGATGAGGGAAACATTCAGGACCGACGGCTGCGATCCAACTTAAACATTCCCAAATGGTCTCGGAATACGAAAATACCACTCATGAACGAAAGAGCGCTAAAGTACCATTTAGATGACCAAAAATCGACCCAATCCGACATCAAATGATGGAGTTATAGACGTCTCCGTTGGATCACGCAATTTGGAAAGATTTACAATCCATATTGAAAAATGACGATCAAAGAGTTCCAACGTGCTTTTGTGATATCGAACGGTCTCTAAATTAGGCACTTTTGGTCCCATTTGAAACCTTGACAAGTTACAATTCCAATGACCTGAAATACTCTAAATTCGACCTCTAAAGAGAGAGTTATGAGAGTTACTATTGGATAAGAAGATGAAAGAAACATTCAGGACCAACGACTGCGATCCAACTTAAAGATGCCCAAATGGTCTCAAAATATGACGAAACCAGTCAAGAATGAAAGAGCACTAAAGTACCAATCAGATGACCAAAAATCGACCCAATCCAACATCAAAAGATGGAGTTATACGCGTCTCCGTTGGATCACACAATTTGGAAAGATTAACAATCCATATTGTAAAATGACGATCGAAGAGTTCGATCGTGCTTTTGTGATAACGAACAGTCTCTGAATTAGGCAATTTTGGTCCTATTTGGAAGCATGACAAGTAACCATTCCAATGACCTGAAATAGTCTAAATTCGACCTCTGAAGAGAGAGTTATGAGGGTTACTGATGAAAGAAACATTCAGGACCGACGACTGCGATCCAACTTAAAGATGCCCAAATCGTCCTGGAATACGACGATACCAATCAAGAAAGAAAGAGCACTAAAGTACCATTCAGATGACTAAAATCGACCCAATCCGACGTCAAATGATGGAGTTATAGCCGTCTCGGTTGCATCGCGCAATTCTGAAATATTAACAATCCATTTTGAAAAATGATGATCGAAGAGGTCCAACGCGCATTTGTGAGATCGAACAGTTTTTGAATTAGGCAATTTTGGTCCAATTTGGAAGCTTGATAAGTTACCATTCCAATGACCCGAAATACTCTAAATTCGACTGCTGAAGAGAGAGTTATGAGGGTTACTATTGGACAAGAAGATAAAGGAAACATTCAGGACCGACGACTGCGATCCAACTTAAACATGACCAAATGGTCTCGGAATACGAAAATACCACACAAGAATGAAAGAGCACTAAAGTACCATTCAAATGACCAAAAATAGACCCAATCCGACATCAAATGATGGAGTTGTAGGCGTCTACGTTGGATCGCACAATTTCAAAAGATTAACAATAGATATTGAAAAATGACGATGGAAGAGTTCCAACGTGCTTTTGTGATATCGAGCGGTCTCTGAATTAGGCAATTTTGGTCCCATTTGAAAACTTGACAAGTTACAATTCCAATGACCTAAAATACTCTAAATTCGACCTCTGAAGAGAGAGTTATGAGGGTTACTATTGGACAAGAAGATGAAGGAAACATTGAGGACCGACGGCTGCGATCCAACTTAAACATGCCCAAATGGTCGCGGAATACGTAAATACCAGTCAAGAATGAAAGAGCACTAAAGTACCATTCAAATGACCAAAAATAGACCCAATCCGACATTAAATGATGGAGTTATAGGTGTCTACGTTGGATCGTACAATTTCAAAAGATTAACAATAGATATTGAAAAATGACGATGGAAGAGTTCCAATGTGCTTTTGTGATATCGAACGGTCTCTGAATTAGGCAATTTTGGTCCCATTTGAAAACTTGACAAGTTACAATTCCAATGACCTGAAATACTCTAAATTCGACCTCTGAAGAGAGAGTTATGAGGGTTACTATTGGACAAGAAGATGAAAGAAACATTCAGGACCGACGACTGCGATCCAACATAAAATGCCCAAATGGTCTTGGAATACGATGATACCAGTCAAGAATGAAAGAGCACTAAAGTACCATTTAGATGACCAAAAATCGACCCAATCCGACATCAAAAGATGGAGGTATACGCGTCTCCGTTGGATCACCCAATTTGGAAAGATTAACAATCCATATTGTAAAATGACGATCGAAGAGTTCGATCGTGCTTTTGTAATATCGAACGGTCTCTGAATTAGGCAATTTTGTTCCCATTTGGAAGCATGACAAGTAACCATTCCAATGACCTAAAATAGTCTAAATTCGACTTCTGAAGAGAGAGTTATGAGGTTTACTGATGAAAGAAACATTCAGGACCGACGACTGCGATCCAACTTAAAGATGCCCAAATCGTCTCGGAATACGACGATACCAGTCAAGAAAGAAAGAGCTATAAGTACCATTCAGATGACTAAAATCGACCCAATCTGACATCAAATGATGGAGTTATATGCGTCTCGGTTGCATCGCGCAATTCTGAAATATTAACAATCCATTTTGAAAAATGACGATCAAAGAGGTCCAACGCGCTTTTATGACATCGAACGGTCTCTAAATTAGGCAATTTTGGTCCCATTTGGAAGCTTGATAAGTTACCATTCTAATGACCTGAAATACTATAAATTCGACCTCTGAAGAGAGAGTTATGAGGGTTACTATTGGACAAGAAGACGAAGGAACCATTCAGGACCGACGACAGTAATCCAACTTTAAGATGTCCAAATGGTCTCAGAATACGACAGTACCAATCAAGAATGAAAGAGTACTAATGTGCCATTCAGATGACCAAAAATCGACCCAATCTGACATCAAATGATGGAGTTAGAGGCGTCTCCGTTGGATCACTCAATTTGGAAAGATTGACAATCCATATTGAAAAATGATGATCGAAGAGTTCCAACGTGTTTTTGAGATATCGAACGATCTCTGAATTTAGCAATTTTGGTCCAATTTAGAAGCTTGACAAGTTGCAATTCCAATGACCTGAAATACTCTAAATTCGACCTCTGAAGAGAGAGTTACGAGGGTTACTATTGGACAAGAAGATGAGGGAAACATTCAGGACCGACGGCTGCGATCCAACTTAAACATTCCCAAATGGTCTCGGAATACGAAAATACCACTCATGAACGAAAGAGCGCTAAAGTACCATTTAGATGACCAAAAATCGACCCAATCCGACATCAAATGATGGAGTTATAGACGTCTCCGTTGGATCACGCAATTTGGAAAGATTTACAATCCATATTGAAAAATGACGATCAAAGAGTTCCAACGTGCTTTTGTGATATCGAACGGTCTCTAAATTAGGCACTTTTGGTCCCATTTGAAACCTTGACAAGTTACAATTCCAATGACCTGAAATACTCTAAATTCGACCTCTAAAGAGAGAGTTATGAGAGTTACTATTGGATAAGAAGACGAAGAAACATTCAGGACCAACGACTGCGATCCAACTTAAAGATGCCCAAATGGTCTCAAAATATGACGAAACCAGTCAAGAATGAAAGAGCACTAAAGTACCAATCAGATGACCAAAAATCGACCCAATCCAACATCAAAAGATGGAGTTATACGCGTCTCCGTTGGATCACACAATTTGGAAAGATTAACAATCCATATTGTAAAATGACGATCGAAGAGTTCGATCGTGCTTTTGTGATAACGAACAGTCTCTGAATTAGGCAATTTTGGTCCTATTTGGAAGCATGACAAGTAACCATTCCAATGACCTGAAATAGTCTAAATTCGACCTCTGAAGAGAGAGTTATGAGGGTTACTGATGAAAGAAACATTCAGGACCGACGACTGCGATCCAACTTAAAGATGCCCAAATCGTCCTGGAATACGACGATACCAATCAAGAAAGAAAGAGCACTAAAGTACCATTCAGATGACTAAAATCGACCCAATCCGACGTCAAATGATGGAGTTATAGCCGTCTCGGTTGCATCGCGCAATTCTGAAATATTAACAATCCATTTTGAAAAATGATGATCGAAGAGGTCCAACGCGCATTTGTGAGATCGAACAGTTTTTGAATTAGGCAATTTTGGTCCAATTTGGAAGCTTGATAAGTTACCATTCCAATGACCCGAAATACTCTAAATTCGACTGCTGAAGAGAGAGTTATGAGGGTTACTATTGGACAAGAAGATAAAGGAAACATTCAGGACCGACGACTGCGATCCAACTTAAACATGACCAAATGGTCTCGGAATACGAAAATACCACACAAGAATGAAAGAGCACTAAAGTACCATTCAAATGACCAAAAATAGACCCAATCCGACATCAAATGATGGAGTTGTAGGCGTCTACGTTGGATCGCACAATTTCAAAAGATTAACAATAGATATTGAAAAATGACGATGGAAGAGTTCCAACGTGCTTTTGTGATATCGAGCGGTCTCTGAATTAGGCAATTTTGGTCCCATTTGAAAACTTGACAAGTTACAATTCCAATGACCTAAAATACTCTAAATTCGACCTCTGAAGAGAGAGTTATGAGGGTTACTATTGGACAAGAAGATGAAGGAAACATTGAGGACCGACGGCTGCGATCCAACTTAAACATGCCCAAATGGTCGCGGAATACGTAAATACCAGTCAAGAATGAAAGAGCACTAAAGTACCATTCAAATGACCAAAAATAGACCCAATCCGACATTAAATGATGGAGTTATAGGTGTCTACGTTGGATCGTACAATTTCAAAAGATTAACAATAGATATTGAAAAATGACGATGGAAGAGTTCCAATGTGCTTTTGTGATATCGAACGGTCTCTGAATTAGGCAATTTTGGTCCCATTTGAAAACTTGACAAGTTACAATTCCAATGACCTGAAATACTCTAAATTCGACCTCTGAAGAGAGAGTTATGAGGGTTACTATTGGACAAGAAGATGAAAGAAACATTCAGGACCGACGACTGCGATCCAACATAAAATGCCCAAATGGTCTTGGAATACGATGATACCAGTCAAGAATGAAAGAGCACTAAAGTACCATTTAGATGACCAAAAATCGACCCAATCCGACATCAAAAGATGGAGGTATACGCGTCTCCGTTGGATCACCCAATTTGGAAAGATTAACAATCCATATTGTAAAATGACGATCGAAGAGTTCGATCGTGCTTTTGTAACATCGAACGGTCTCTGAATTAGGCAATTTTGTTCCCATTTGGAAGCATGACAAGTAACCATTCCAATGACCTAAAATAGTCTAAATTCGACTTCTGAAGAGAGAGTTATGAGGTTTACTGATGAAAGAAACATTCAGGACCGACGACTGCGATCCAACTTAAAGATGCCCAAATCGTCTCGGAATACGACGATACCAGTCAAGAAAGAAAGAGCTATAAAGTACCATTCAGATGACTAAAATCGACCCAATCTGACATCAAATGATGGAGTTATATGCGTCTCGGTTGCATCGCGCAATTCTGAAATATTAACAATCCATTTTGAAAAATGACGATCAAAGAGGTCCAACGCGCTTTTATGACATCGAACGGTCTCTAAATTAGGCAATTTTGGTCCCATTTGGAAGCTTGATAAGTTACCATTCTAATGACCTGAAATACTATAAATTCGACCTCTGAAGAGAGAGTTATGAGGGTTACTATTGGACAAGAAGACGAAGGAACCATTCAGGACCGACGACAGTAATCCAACTTTAAGATGTCCAAATGGTCTCAGAATACGACAGTACCAATCAAGAATGAAAGAGTACTAATGTGCCATTCAGATGACCAAAAATCGACCCAATCTGACATCAAATGATGGAGTTAGAGGCGTCTCCGTTGGATCACTCAATTTGGAAAGATTGACAATCCATATTGAAAAATGATGATCGAAGAGTTCCAACGTGTTTTTGAGATATCGAACGATCTCTGAATTTAGCAATTTTGGTCCAATTTAGAAGCTTGACAAGTTGCAATTCCAATGACCTGAAATACTCTAAATTCGACCTCTGAAGAGAGAGTTACGAGGGTTACTATTGGACAAGAAGATGAGGGAAACATTCAGGACCGACGGCTGCGATCCAACTTAAACATTCCCAAATGGTCTCGGAATACGAAAATACCACTCATGAACGAAAGAGCGCTAAAGTACCATTTAGATGACCAAAAATCGACCCAATCCGACATCAAATGATGGAGTTATAGACGTCTCCGTTGGATCACGCAATTTGGAAAGATTTACAATCCATATTGAAAAATGACGATCAAAGAGTTCCAACGTGCTTTTGTGATATCGAACGGTCTCTAAATTAGGCACTTTTGGTCCCATTTGAAACCTTGACAAGTTACAATTCCAATGACCTGAAATACTCTAAATTCGACCTCTAAAGAGAGAGTTATGAGAGTTACTATTGGATAAGAAGATGAAAGAAACATTCAGGACCAACGACTGCGATCCAACTTAAAGATGCCCAAATGGTCTCAAAATATGACGAAACCAGTCAAGAATGAAAGAGCACTAAAGTACCAATCAGATGACCAAAAATCGACCCAATCCAACATCAAAAGATGGAGTTATACGCGTCTCCGTTGGATCACACAATTTGGAAAGATTAACAATCCATATTGTAAAATGACGATCGAAGAGTTCGATCGTGCTTTTGTGATAACGAACAGTCTCTGAATTAGGCAATTTTGGTCCTATTTGGAAGCATGACAAGTAACCATTCCAATGACCTGAAATAGTCTAAATTCGACCTCTGAAGAGAGAGTTATGAGGGTTACTGATGAAAGAAACATTCAGGACCGACGACTGCGATCCAACTTAAAGATGCCCAAATCGTCCTGGAATACGACGATACCAATCAAGAAAGAAAGAGCACTAAAGTACCATTCAGATGACTAAAATCGACCCAATCCGACGTCAAATGATGGAGTTATAACCGTCTCGGTTGCATCGCGCAATTCTGAAATATTAACAATCCATTTTGAAAAATGATGATCGAAGAGGTCCAACGCGCATTTGTGAGATCGAACAGTTTTTGAATTAGGCAATTTTGGTCCAATTTGGAAGCTTGATAAGTTACCATTCCAATGACCCGAAATACTCTAAATTCGACTGCTGAAGAGAGAGTTATGAGGGTTACTATTGGACAAGAAGATAAAGGAAACATTCAGGACCGACGACTGCGATCCAACTTAAACATGACCAAATGGTCTCGGAATACGAAAATACCACACAAGAATGAAAGAGCACTAAAGTACCATTCAAATGACCAAAAATAGACCCAATCCGACATCAAATGATGGAGTTGTAGGCGTCTACGTTGGATCGCACAATTTCAAAAGATTAACAATAGATATTGAAAAATGACGATGGAAGAGTTCCAACGTGCTTTTGTGATATCGAGCGGTCTCTGAATTAGGCAATTTTGGTCCCATTTGAAAACTTGACAAGTTACAATTCCAATGACCTAAAATACTCTAAATTCGACCTCTGAAGAGAGAGTTATGAGGGTTACTATTGGACAAGAAGATGAAGGAAACATTGAGGACCGACGGCTGCGATCCAACTTAAACATGCCCAAATGGTCGCGGAATACGTAAATACCAGTCAAGAATGAAAGAGCACTAAAGTACCATTCAAATGACCAAAAATAGACCCAATCCGACATTAAATGATGGAGTTATAGGTGTCTACGTTGGATCGTACAATTTCAAAAGATTAACAATAGATATTGAAAAATGACGATGGAAGAGTTCCAATGTGCTTTTGTGATATCGAACGGTCTCTGAATTAGGCAATTTTGGTCCCATTTGAAAACTTGACAAGTTACAATTCCAATGACCTGAAATACTCTAAATTCGACCTCTGAAGAGAGAGTTATGAGGGTTACTATTGGACAAGAAGATGAAAGAAACATTCAGGACCGACGACTGCGATCCAACATAAAATGCCCAAATGGTCTTGGAATACGATGATACCAGTCAAGAATGAAAGAGCACTAAAGTACCATTTAGATGACCAAAAATCGACCCAATCCGACATCAAAAGATGGAGGTATACGCGTCTCCGTTGGATCACCCAATTTGGAAAGATTAACAATCCATATTGTAAAATGACGATCGAAGAGTTCGATCGTGCTTTTGTAACATCGAACGGTCTCTGAATTAGGCAATTTTGTTCCCATTTGGAAGCATGACAAGTAACCATTCCAATGACCTAAAATAGTCTAAATTCGACTTCTGAAGAGAGAGTTATGAGGTTTACTGATGAAAGAAACATTCAGGACCGACGACTGCGATCCAACTTAAAGATGCCCAAATCGTCTCGGAATACGACGATACCAGTCAAGAAAGAAAGAGCTATAAGTACCATTCAGATGACTAAAATCGACCCAATCTGACATCAAATGATGGAGTTATATGCGTCTCGGTTGCATCGCGCAATTCTGAAATATTAACAATCCATTTTGAAAAATGACGATCAAAGAGGTCCAACGCGCTTTTATGACATCGAACGGTCTCTAAATTAGGCAATTTTGGTCCCATTTGGAAGCTTGATAAGTTACCATTCTAATGACCTGAAATACTATAAATTCGACCTCTGAAGAGAGAGTTATGAGGGTTACTATTGGACAAGAAGACGAAGGAACCATTCAGGACCGACGACAGTAATCCAACTTTAAGATGTCCAAATGGTCTCAGAATACGACAGTACCAATCAAGAATGAAAGAGTACTAATGTGCCATTCAGATGACCAAAAATCGACCCAATCTGACATCAAATGATGGAGTTAGAGGCGTCTCCGTTGGATCACTCAATTTGGAAAGATTGACAATCCATATTGAAAAATGATGATCGAAGAGTTCCAACGTGTTTTTGAGATATCGAACGATCTCTGAATTTAGCAATTTTGGTCCAATTTAGAAGCTTGACAAGTTGCAATTCCAATGACCTGAAATACTCTAAATTCGACCTCTGAAGAGAGAGTTACGAGGGTTACTATTGGACAAGAAGATGAGGGAAACATTCAGGACCGACGGCTGCGATCCAACTTAAACATTCCCAAATGGTCTCGGAATACGAAAATACCACTCATGAACGAAAGAGCGCTAAAGTACCATTTAGATGACCAAAAATCGACCCAATCCGACATCAAATGATGGAGTTATAGACGTCTCCGTTGGATCACGCAATTTGGAAAGATTTACAATCCATATTGAAAAATGACGATCAAAGAGTTCCAACGTGCTTTTGTGATATCGAACGGTCTCTAAATTAGGCACTTTTGGTCCCATTTGAAACCTTGACAAGTTACAATTCCAATGACCTGAAATACTCTAAATTCGACCTCTAAAGAGAGAGTTATGAGAGTTACTATTGGATAAGAAGATGAAAGAAACATTCAGGACCAACGACTGCGATCCAACTTAAAGATGCCCAAATGGTCTCAAAATATGACGAAACCAGTCAAGAATGAAAGAGCACTAAAGTACCAATCAGATGACCAAAAATCGACCCAATCCAACATCAAAAGATGGAGTTATACGCGTCTCCGTTGGATCACACAATTTGGAAAGATTAACAATCCATATTGTAAAATGACGATCGAAGAGTTCGATCGTGCTTTTGTGATAACGAACAGTCTCTGAATTAGGCAATTTTGGTCCTATTTGGAAGCATGACAAGTAACCATTCCAATGACCTGAAATAGTCTAAATTCGACCTCTGAAGAGAGAGTTATGAGGGTTACTGATGAAAGAAACATTCAGGACCGACGACTGCGATCCAACTTAAAGATGCCCAAATCGTCCTGGAATACGACGATACCAATCAAGAAAGAAAGAGCACTAAAGTACCATTCAGATGACTAAAATCGACCCAATCCGACGTCAAATGATGGAGTTATACCGTCTCGGTTGCATCGCGCAATTCTGAAATATTAACAATCCATTTTGAAAAATGATGATCGAAGAGGTCCAACGCGCATTTGTGAGATCGAACAGTTTTTGAATTAGGCAATTTTGGTCCAATTTGGAAGCTTGATAAGTTACCATTCCAATGACCCGAAATACTCTAAATTCGACTGCTGAAGAGAGAGTTATGAGGGTTACTATTGGACAAGAAGATAAAGGAAACATTCAGGACCGACGACTGCGATCCAACTTAAACATGACCAAATGGTCTCGGAATACGAAAATACCACACAAGAATGAAAGAGCACTAAAGTACCATTCAAATGACCAAAAATAGACCCAATCCGACATCAAATGATGGAGTTGTAGGCGTCTACGTTGGATCGCACAATTTCAAAAGATTAACAATAGATATTGAAAAATGACGATGGAAGAGTTCCAACGTGCTTTTGTGATATCGAGCGGTCTCTGAATTAGGCAATTTTGGTCCCATTTGAAAACTTGACAAGTTACAATTCCAATGACCTAAAATACTCTAAATTCGACCTCTGAAGAGAGAGTTATGAGGGTTACTATTGGACAAGAAGATGAAGGAAACATTGAGGACCGACGGCTGCGATCCAACTTAAACATGCCCAAATGGTCGCGGAATACGTAAATACCAGTCAAGAATGAAAGAGCACTAAAGTACCATTCAAATGACCAAAAATAGACCCAATCCGACATTAAATGATGGAGTTATAGGTGTCTACGTTGGATCGTACAATTTCAAAAGATTAACAATAGATATTGAAAAATGACGATGGAAGAGTTCCAATGTGCTTTTGTGATATCGAACGGTCTCTGAATTAGGCAATTTTGGTCCCATTTGAAAACTTGACAAGTTACAATTCCAATGACCTGAAATACTCTAAATTCGACCTCTGAAGAGAGAGTTATGAGGGTTACTATTGGACAAGAAGATGAAAGAAACATTCAGGACCGACGACTGCGATCCAACATAAAATGCCCAAATGGTCTTGGAATACGATGATACCAGTCAAGAATGAAAGAGCACTAAAGTACCATTTAGATGACCAAAAATCGACCCAATCCGACATCAAAAGATGGAGGTATACGCGTCTCCGTTGGATCACCCAATTTGGAAAGATTAACAATCCATATTGTAAAATGACGATCGAAGAGTTCGATCGTGCTTTTGTAACATCGAACGGTCTCTGAATTAGGCAATTTTGTTCCCATTTGGAAGCATGACAAGTAACCATTCCAATGACCTAAAATAGTCTAAATTCGACTTCTGAAGAGAGAGTTATGAGGTTTACTGATGAAAGAAACATTCAGGACCGACGACTGCGATCCAACTTAAAGATGCCCAAATCGTCTCGGAATACGACGATACCAGTCAAGAAAGAAAGAGCTATAAGTACCATTCAGATGACTAAAATCGACCCAATCTGACATCAAATGATGGAGTTATATGCGTCTCGGTTGCATCGCGCAATTCTGAAATATTAACAATCCATTTTGAAAAATGACGATCAAAGAGGTCCAACGCGCTTTTATGACATCGAACGGTCTCTAAATTAGGCAATTTTGGTCCCATTTGGAAGCTTGATAAGTTACCATTCTAATGACCTGAAATACTATAAATTCGACCTCTGAAGAGAGAGTTATGAGGGTTACTATTGGACAAGAAGACGAAGGAACCATTCAGGACCGACGACAGTAATCCAACTTTAAGATGTCCAAATGGTCTCAGAATACGACAGTACCAATCAAGAATGAAAGAGTACTAATGTGCCATTCAGATGACCAAAAATCGACCCAATCTGACATCAAATGATGGAGTTAGAGGCGTCTCCGTTGGATCACTCAATTTGGAAAGATTGACAATCCATATTGAAAAATGATGATCGAAGAGTTCCAACGTGTTTTTGAGATATCGAACGATCTCTGAATTTAGCAATTTTGGTCCAATTTAGAAGCTTGACAAGTTGCAATTCCAATGACCTGAAATACTCTAAATTCGACCTCTGAAGAGAGAGTTACGAGGGTTACTATTGGACAAGAAGATGAGGGAAACATTCAGGACCGACGGCTGCGATCCAACTTAAACATTCCCAAATGGTCTCGGAATACGAAAATACCACTCATGAACGAAAGAGCGCTAAAGTACCATTTAGATGACCAAAAATCGACCCAATCCGACATCAAATGATGGAGTTATAGACGTCTCCGTTGGATCACGCAATTTGGAAAGATTTACAATCCATATTGAAAAATGACGATCAAAGAGTTCCAACGTGCTTTTGTGATATCGAACGGTCTCTAAATTAGGCACTTTTGGTCCCATTTGAAACCTTGACAAGTTACAATTCCAATGACCTGAAATACTCTAAATTCGACCTCTAAAGAGAGAGTTATGAGAGTTACTATTGGATAAGAAGACGAAGAAACATTCAGGACCAACGACTGCGATCCAACTTAAAGATGCCCAAATGGTCTCAAAATATGACGAAACCAGTCAAGAATGAAAGAGCACTAAAGTACCAATCAGATGACCAAAAATCGACCCAATCCAACATCAAAAGATGGAGTTATACGCGTCTCCGTTGGATCACACAATTTGGAAAGATTAACAATCCATATTGTAAAATGACGATCGAAGAGTTCGATCGTGCTTTTGTGATAACGAACAGTCTCTGAATTAGGCAATTTTGGTCCTATTTGGAAGCATGACAAGTAACCATTCCAATGACCTGAAATAGTCTAAATTCGACCTCTGAAGAGAGAGTTATGAGGGTTACTGATGAAAGAAACATTCAGGACCGACGACTGCGATCCAACTTAAAGATGCCCAAATCGTCCTGGAATACGACGATACCAATCAAGAAAGAAAGAGCACTAAAGTACCATTCAGATGACTAAAATCGACCCAATCCGACGTCAAATGATGGAGTTATAGCCGTCTCGGTTGCATCGCGCAATTCTGAAATATTAACAATCCATTTTGAAAAATGATGATCGAAGAGGTCCAACGCGCATTTGTGAGATCGAACAGTTTTTGAATTAGGCAATTTTGGTCCAATTTGGAAGCTTGATAAGTTACCATTCCAATGACCCGAAATACTCTAAATTCGACTGCTGAAGAGAGAGTTATGAGGGTTACTATTGGACAAGAAGATAAAGGAAACATTCAGGACCGACGACTGCGATCCAACTTAAACATGACCAAATGGTCTCGGAATACGAAAATACCACACAAGAATGAAAGAGCACTAAAGTACCATTCAAATGACCAAAAATAGACCCAATCCGACATCAAATGATGGAGTTGTAGGCGTCTACGTTGGATCGCACAATTTCAAAAGATTAACAATAGATATTGAAAAATGACGATGGAAGAGTTCCAACGTGCTTTTGTGATATCGAGCGGTCTCTGAATTAGGCAATTTTGGTCCCATTTGAAAACTTGACAAGTTACAATTCCAATGACCTAAAATACTCTAAATTCGACCTCTGAAGAGAGAGTTATGAGGGTTACTATTGGACAAGAAGATGAAGGAAACATTGAGGACCGACGGCTGCGATCCAACTTAAACATGCCCAAATGGTCGCGGAATACGTAAATACCAGTCAAGAATGAAAGAGCACTAAAGTACCATTCAAATGACCAAAAATAGACCCAATCCGACATTAAATGATGGAGTTATAGGTGTCTACGTTGGATCGTACAATTTCAAAAGATTAACAATAGATATTGAAAAATGACGATGGAAGAGTTCCAATGTGCTTTTGTGATATCGAACGGTCTCTGAATTAGGCAATTTTGGTCCCATTTGAAAACTTGACAAGTTACAATTCCAATGACCTGAAATACTCTAAATTCGACCTCTGAAGAGAGAGTTATGAGGGTTACTATTGGACAAGAAGATGAAAGAAACATTCAGGACCGACGACTGCGATCCAACATAAAATGCCCAAATGGTCTTGGAATACGATGATACCAGTCAAGAATGAAAGAGCACTAAAGTACCATTTAGATGACCAAAAATCGACCCAATCCGACATCAAAAGATGGAGGTATACGCGTCTCCGTTGGATCACCCAATTTGGAAAGATTAACAATCCATATTGTAAAATGACGATCGAAGAGTTCGATCGTGCTTTTGTAATATCGAACGGTCTCTGAATTAGGCAATTTTGTTCCCATTTGGAAGCATGACAAGTAACCATTCCAATGACCTAAAATAGTCTAAATTCGACTTCTGAAGAGAGAGTTATGAGGTTTACTGATGAAAGAAACATTCAGGACCGACGACTGCGATCCAACTTAAAGATGCCCAAATCGTCTCGGAATACGACGATACCAGTCAAGAAAGAAAGAGCTATAAAGTACCATTCAGATGACTAAAATCGACCCAATCTGACATCAAATGATGGAGTTATATGCGTCTCGGTTGCATCGCGCAATTCTGAAATATTAACAATCCATTTTGAAAAATGACGATCAAAGAGGTCCAACGCGCTTTTATGACATCGAACGGTCTCTAAATTAGGCAATTTTGGTCCCATTTGGAAGCTTGATAAGTTACCATTCTAATGACCTGAAATACTATAAATTCGACCTCTGAAGAGAGAGTTATGAGGGTTACTATTGGACAAGAAGACGAAGGAACCATTCAGGACCGACGACAGTAATCCAACTTTAAGATGTCCAAATGGTCTCAGAATACGACAGTACCAATCAAGAATGAAAGAGTACTAATGTGCCATTCAGATGACCAAAAATCGACCCAATCTGACATCAAATGATGGAGTTAGAGGCGTCTCCGTTGGATCACTCAATTTGGAAAGATTGACAATCCATATTGAAAAATGATGATCGAAGAGTTCCAACGTGTTTTTGAGATATCGAACGATCTCTGAATTTAGCAATTTTGGTCCAATTTAGAAGCTTGACAAGTTGCAATTCCAATGACCTGAAATACTCTAAATTCGACCTCTGAAGAGAGAGTTACGAGGGTTACTATTGGACAAGAAGATGAGGGAAACATTCAGGACCGACGGCTGCGATCCAACTTAAACATTCCCAAATGGTCTCGGAATACGAAAATACCACTCATGAACGAAAGAGCGCTAAAGTACCATTTAGATGACCAAAAATCGACCCAATCCGACATCAAATGATGGAGTTATAGACGTCTCCGTTGGATCACGCAATTTGGAAAGATTTACAATCCATATTGAAAAATGACGATCAAAGAGTTCCAACGTGCTTTTGTGATATCGAACGGTCTCTAAATTAGGCACTTTTGGTCCCATTTGAAACCTTGACAAGTTACAATTCCAATGACCTGAAATACTCTAAATTCGACCTCTAAAGAGAGAGTTATGAGAGTTACTATTGGATAAGAAGACGAAAGGAAACATTCAGGACCAACGACTGCGATCCAACTTAAAGATGCCCAAATGGTCTCAAAATATGACGAAACCAGTCAAGAATGAAAGAGCACTAAAGTACCAATCAGATGACCAAAAATCGACCCAATCCAACATCAAAAGATGGAGTTATACGCGTCTCCGTTGGATCACACAATTTGGAAAGATTAACAATCCATATTGTAAAATGACGATCGAAGAGTTCGATCGTGCTTTTGTGATAACGAACAGTCTCTGAATTAGGCAATTTTGGTCCTATTTGGAAGCATGACAAGTAACCATTCCAATGACCTGAAATAGTCTAAATTCGACCTCTGAAGAGAGAGTTATGAGGGTTACTGATGAAAGAAACATTCAGGACCGACGACTGCGATCCAACTTAAAGATGCCCAAATCGTCCTGGAATACGACGATACCAATCAAGAAAGAAAGAGCACTAAAGTACCATTCAGATGACTAAAATCGACCCAATCCGACGTCAAATGATGGAGTTATAGCCGTCTCGGTTGCATCGCGCAATTCTGAAATATTAACAATCCATTTTGAAAAATGATGATCGAAGAGGTCCAACGCGCATTTGTGAGATCGAACAGTTTTTGAATTAGGCAATTTTGGTCCAATTTGGAAGCTTGATAAGTTACCATTCCAATGACCCGAAATACTCTAAATTCGACTGCTGAAGAGAGAGTTATGAGGGTTACTATTGGACAAGAAGATAAAGGAAACATTCAGGACCGACGACTGCGATCCAACTTAAACATGACCAAATGGTCTCGGAATACGAAAATACCACACAAGAATGAAAGAGCACTAAAGTACCATTCAAATGACCAAAAATAGACCCAATCCGACATCAAATGATGGAGTTGTAGGCGTCTACGTTGGATCGCACAATTTCAAAAGATTAACAATAGATATTGAAAAATGACGATGGAAGAGTTCCAACGTGCTTTTGTGATATCGAGCGGTCTCTGAATTAGGCAATTTTGGTCCCATTTGAAAACTTGACAAGTTACAATTCCAATGACCTAAAATACTCTAAATTCGACCTCTGAAGAGAGAGTTATGAGGGTTACTATTGGACAAGAAGATGAAGGAAACATTGAGGACCGACGGCTGCGATCCAACTTAAACATGCCCAAATGGTCGCGGAATACGTAAATACCAGTCAAGAATGAAAGAGCACTAAAGTACCATTCAAATGACCAAAAATAGACCCAATCCGACATTAAATGATGGAGTTATAGGTGTCTACGTTGGATCGTACAATTTCAAAAGATTAACAATAGATATTGAAAAATGACGATGGAAGAGTTCCAATGTGCTTTTGTGATATCGAACGGTCTCTGAATTAGGCAATTTTGGTCCCATTTGAAAACTTGACAAGTTACAATTCCAATGACCTGAAATACTCTAAATTCGACCTCTGAAGAGAGAGTTATGAGGGTTACTATTGGACAAGAAGATGAAAGAAACATTCAGGACCGACGACTGCGATCCAACATAAAATGCCCAAATGGTCTTGGAATACGATGATACCAGTCAAGAATGAAAGAGCACTAAAGTACCATTTAGATGACCAAAAATCGACCCAATCCGACATCAAAAGATGGAGGTATACGCGTCTCCGTTGGATCACCCAATTTGGAAAGATTAACAATCCATATTGTAAAATGACGATCGAAGAGTTCGATCGTGCTTTTGTAACATCGAACGGTCTCTGAATTAGGCAATTTTGTTCCCATTTGGAAGCATGACAAGTAATAACCATTCCAATGACCTAAAATAGTCTAAATTCGACTTCTGAAGAGAGAGTTATGAGGTTTACTGATGAAAGAAACATTCAGGACCGACGACTGCGATCCAACTTAAAGATGCCAAAATCTTCGGAATACGACGATACCAGTCAAGAAAGAAAGAGCTATAGAGTACCATTCAGATGACTAAAATCGACCCAATCTGACATCAAATGATGGAGTTTATGCGTCTCGGTTGCATCGCGCAATTCTGAAATATTAACAATCCATTTTGAAAAATGACGATCAAAGAGGTCCAACGCGCTTTTATGACATCGAACGGTCTCTAAATTAGGCAATTTTGGTCCCATTTGGAAGCTTGATAAGTTACCATTCTAATGACCTGAAATACTATAAATTCGACCTCTGAAGGAGAGTTATGAGGGTTACTATTGGACAAGAAGACGAAGGAACCATTCAGGACCGACGACAGTAATCCAACTTTAAGATGTCCAAATGGTCTCAGAATACGACAGTACCAATCAAGAATGAAAGAGTACTAATGCCATTCAGATGACCAAAAACGACCCAATCTGACATCAAATGATGGAGTTAGAGGCGTCTCCGTTGGATCACTCATTTGGAAAGATTGACAATCCATATTGAAAAATGATGATCGAAGAGTTCCAACGTGTTTTTGAGATATCGAACGATCTCTGAATTTAGCAATTTTGGTCCAATTTAGAAGCTTGACAAGTGCAATTCCAATGACCTGAAATACTCTAAATTCGACTCTGAAGAGAGAGTTACGAGGGTTACTATTGGACAAGAAGATGAGGGAAACATTCAGGACCGACGGGCGATCCAACTTAAACATTCCCAAATGGTCTGGAATACGAAAATACCACTCATGAACGAAAGAGCGCTAAAGTACCATTTAGATGACCAAAAATCGACCAATCCGACATCAAATGATGGAGTTATAGACGTCTCCGTTGGATCACGCAATTTGGAAAGATTTACAATCCATTGAAAAATGACGATCAAAGAGTTCCACGTGCTTTTGTGATATCGAACGGTCTCTAAATTAGGCACTTTTGGTCCCATTTGAAACCTTGACAAGTTACAATTCCAATGACCTGAAATACTCTAAATTCGACCTCTAAAGAGAGAGTTATGAGAGTTACTATTGAGAGAAGAGATGAAGAAACATCAGGACCGACGACTGCGATCCAACTTAAAGATGCCCAAATGGTCTCAAAATACGACGAAACCAGTCAAGAATGAAAGAGCACTAAAGTACCAATCAGATGACCAAAAACGACCCAATCCAACATCAAAAGATGGAGTTATATGCGTCTCCGTTGGATCAAAATTTGGAAAGATTAACAATCCATATTGTAAATGACGATCGAAGAGTTCGATCGTTTTGCTTTTGTGATAACGAACAGTCTCTGAATTAGGCAATTTTGGTCCTATTTGGAAGCATGACAAGTAACCATTCCAATGACCTGAAAATAGTCTAAATTCGACCTCTGAAGAGAGAGTTATGAGGGTTACTATGAAAAAACACATTCAGGACCGACGACTGCGATCCAATAAAGATGCCCAAATCGTCCTGGAATACGACGATACAATCAAGAAGAAGAGCACTAAAGTACCAATCAGATGACTAAAATCGACCCAATCCGACGTCAAATGATGGAGTTATAACCGTTCTCGGTTGCATCGCGCAATTCTGAAATATTAACAATCCATTTTGAAAAATGATGATCGAAGAGGTCCAAACGCGCATTTGTGAGATCGAACAGTTTTTGAATTAGGCAATTTGGTCCAATTTGGAAGCTGATAGTTACCATTTCAATGACCCGAAATACTCTAAATTCGACTGCTGTGAAGAGAGAGTTATGAGGGTTACTATTGGACAAGAAGATAAAGGAAACATTCAGGACCGACGACTGCGATCCAACTTAACATGACCAAATGGTCTCGGAATACGAAAATACCACACAAGAATGAAAGAGCACTAAAGTACCATTCAAATGACAAAAATAGACCAATCCGACATCAAATGATGGAGTTGTAGCGTCTACGTTGGATCGCCAATTTCAAAAGATTACAATAGATATTGAAAAATGACGATGGAAGAGTTCCAACGTGCTTTGTGTGAATCGAGCGGTCTCTGAATTAGGCAATTTTGGTCCCATTTGAAAACTTGACAAGTTACAATTCCAATGACCTAAAATACTCTAAATTCGACCTCTGAAGAGAGAGTTATTAGGGTTACTATTGGACAAGAAGATGAAGGAA
>JAJHSJ010000002.1:60501158-60604256 GCA_021015155.1 Magnolia officinalis
AAAAGCTGTTTAGGGAGGGGATTAACTTATTTTTCTGCTGATTTTACCTGGGTTTTGAGGGAATTGAAAACACATTTGGGGTTTTCTGGTATTTTCGAGGGATTTCAATGAGGGTTGGGTGCTAATGCTCTGATTTCTGGCCAATTCTTGCAGAAATTGGCTGTTTCAAGAGGGGATTAACTCTGTTTTCTGTTGATTTTATCTTGGTTTTGAGGAAAATTGCAAACCCATCTAGGATTTCTTGAAAAACTGAGCTAAGGTTTGCTCTTTCTTGCAGAGATTAACATTGATTATCTACTGATTTTTAGCTGGTGGTTGCTGGCATTTATCTGCATATGTGGCATTTGCCACATGATTATGTGGTTTCTTTAAGCAGTGATTTCTATTGTTGGGTGTGTTTGTGTCGTTCAGTATCCTTACTTGAGGTTAGGTGTTTCTAGTTGTCGTTAGTTACTTCTAATGTTTTGGAGCATCTTTTCTCTTTTGTGGATGATTGAACTGTGCAAAGAATCTTGAAGAAAAAGGTGAACTTGTTGAATGATACTGAAGTGATTCTTCTGTCAGCGGTTGGAGAATCAAGCAAGGGAAGTTGTGGTAGCTCCTGGATGGACTGTGAGAAGCCATTCACCAGAATAATGTCCTAACTTTCAACATATAGATCTTGCTTTCTTGATGTTGTTTTATGGGCCTTAATATTGCTAAACAGACAATTTTAACATCTTTCAGGTCCTACACATTTGGTTTATCCAGGAGCTGTACATTCTCGGTTCAAACATTCCCTAGGGGTGTATTGGCTTGCTAGTGAAGTTGGTCACAAACTTCAGATATACTAAGTTAGAAACTGTTTCCCTTGCTTTCTCATTTCCATCTCACCATACAATATCAAAGTTACCTGATTGCTACACTTTTTTGTTAAGGTGATGTGTATGATGAATCATTGGGTCTAATGCAGGCTAATAGCAGCGACCACTCTGTATGCTTTGGATGCTGGACGTCTTTCTCAGGTACTCTAGTTTGAATTACATCAATAGCTTGGGGTCATCTTAGGATTTCATGGAATAATTGATTCTTCTGCATTATTAACCCATTAAGACTAAGGAGTCAATCTCAACATTATTAACCTTCTGAGGATGTACATTATGATTTTTGTTTCTGTGTAATTGATAAGTTGTCCATTTCATTGTTCAAGTGAGCTTGCTTTGGAAGCTTGTTAAAGTTCCACTCCCTGAAAATGTAAGAGCTCAGGAAGTGCTTGTGATCTTTGAGTCATCAAAAAGTACTAGGACTGCTTTTCGATTATTGAATTGAATCTGACATGTTCTCAATTTAAATTTCCAGTGCTAAACTGTACTTAGTCATTTTTTTTAGGCTACAAGGGAAACCAATGTTACCTAAATCACAACTCCCTCTTCAGCTCTTCCAAATTGTGTGGCCCGGATTATGGGTCATTTGCAATTCGGGTAACTATTTTCAGTGATCCGAAATTATAGTTCTATGTTGTAATAAGTTTATATTAGAGCATAGAAATTTATAGTTTGATTTATACAACTGCATGCATACAATAATATATGATAATATAATATAATGTTATGCACGCGGGATCTCATGATAACATACATAAATTAAAATATCATTTATAAAACTGTATTGCATATACTTATCATTATCCTATCCCAAATTCCCAATCATACCATGCAGCGAAGTAGCCTTCTGCATACACATTCCTGCACAATGTACCGGAGCGACAAGCGATAATCCTGTTTACTTGACCCAAATACAGACTGAGTTGAAATATGTTCAGCCAGGCACCAATTGTTGCAGCAGCATGAGGAATAGGCCTCCGTAACATAACAAGCAGCTTAAGTGCATCTGTTCTAATCTCCGTAATGTTATTCTGCACACAGGATACAGATTGCCATTTTGACAACACCTACAAGTCTATAAAAAATCCAACTAGAATGAGAAACATGACATTGTTCCAACATTACCAAAACAGCAAAAGCAAAATCAAGAGGAAATGCACATGCAAACATCATGATCATTCCAAATTGCAAGGCCAACTCCAGAAAATCTGCAATAAATTTTCATATTTTCAATTCATAGAAAATGAAAAATGTAAATTTGATTTTGCCATGGAAATTGGTGGTTACTGAGACCGTTACCATCAAATAAACCATCTTCTAATTCCTCCCCAGTGCTTGCACTATAAGATGGTTTCATATACTCCTCTACTCTATAAGCCAGCTGGACTGTCTTTCCTTCTGAAGACCCTTTCTTGTGCTTTCTCTTGCTTTTTAACATGAGACATGCATTAGATATCATACGCTGGTAAAAGGGAGATAAATTAATAACAAAATGTGCAGATGTAAAATATTGAGCATTTGTAATATAAGGAGCAACGGCAAGATGGAGGGTCTAGAAGCTCACCAAACAGCTCTGTATTTTTTGTAGCTGTATTTTAGGTAAGGATGGAGTTCTCGAGTAGATATTCCAATACCTGAAAATAGCACTATATTCATAAGTTCGATAAGAAGCAAGAAACAACAAGGAGCTGCTAACCCCACATGCAGCCACATGTCCCAACCAAGGTTTCATATCTATAGCCTATACCACAGTCCTTAAAACTCTTGGTTCCAAAGGTCCATTACTTAGTTTATGTGCAATTGTACAATGTACATGCATGGTGTGCCAGTGCCACCTTAACGAACAACTAGCATCTTCTACAGTGTGCCATTGTGGAACATGTGCCCTGCTTGAGTAGCTTTGGGAAGGCTTTGGGCAGTGTTTGCAGCTGTACAATAGGCTGTCTACTTTGATTGTTTGTCCTCATTACAAATGGCTATCTTTATTTGCATTGAGTGTATGTCTATCTTTTTCAGGTGAATAAGCTTGGAACTGGTGGTGATGTACCTTATAGGATGGCTGTGCACCCAGGAGGAGAAGGCCTTATATGTTCCTTCCCCAAAAGTTGCAGGTTATTTGTTTCCTTACTTTGATATGAGGAAATCTATTTCGGAAAATAATTTACCAGTTGGACATACATGTATGGACTTGGGTCTACTCAAACAGTTTGGCACCATTTTTGTTGATATTTAATCAAGCAAAAAAAGGAATATGGATTCTTTTTTCAAAACCCAAAAATTTGGGTTGGGGCTTGGGTGCCTTTTCTGGTGTTTATACCAAAGGTGTGGTTTGGTTGCCAAATAAAAAACTTTTCGACTTTTACATAGATATTCCAATTTTTATTTTATTTTATTTTATTTTATGGGTACTGCTTTTCGAGTTCCACTTTGCCTCTTGCCAAAATAGTACTTCAATTTGATTAGGCATAGGCATATTTTTCTTTTATCTTGTCGTTTGTTCTTACATAAAACTTAGGCATGAAAAGACACCTGCATGTTCTTACCTTGTGATTGATGTGGTGCTGAAGGGGGAAAACAGAAGCCTTCTTCATTCACCTTCCATTTTCTGTGTTGCCTCTAGCACCAACCATATTAACTATCCTTGCTGACCACAATCAGTCACTATAGCCAAAAGCCACCTTATTCTTTTTTAGAACATGCATACTCTCAATCAGTTATATAGCACATATGCATAATGTATGCTCTATTCCTTGCTAAATGTGCACGTATGAGGTGGGACTTGTTATTACCATTCTCCAGTTAATCATCTTGCTATTTATTTATACTTAAAGCCTAGCACTTCAAACTAGGTCTAAAGCTGTATTTCACTTTAAGAAAATCTGAATGGAGGATGTTTCATATGTCATGACAATTTTTCATTCTTTTACTATTGATTTAAAAATCTCCCTTATTCAAAATTCCATTTGAACAACTTTGCATCACTTGTGTTTTGTGTTTGAGCAACAATGAGTGTGCCAGTTGCACCTATTTTGTCGTCTTTTTTTCTTTTGCACCTATTTTGTCTTTTTTTCTTTTTTTTTAGATATATATATATATATATATATATATATATATATATATATATATATATATATATATATATATATATATATATATACTAATGTTGGTTTTGGTCAATGTGGGAGTGCATTGGCTATGCATAGCCATGTCCGACTGCATAGCTTTTAAGTGAAAGAAGAGTTCTGAGTTTCACCTTCAAACTCTGTTTTACATATCTATACTTCCTGATTTCATCAACTAAAGAAATCAGCATCCAGATTCACTATTTTGCTTGTATAATTTTTTAGAGAAGATATTTGAATTTCCTACCTTAAATCAGCAATCCTAGATACCAACTACATAAAAGATGGGAGTAACTGAAATCTACAGAAGCTGGAATGTTAACATAGACAATTTGAACAACATGAAATGTAACCATCATATTTAAATTTCAAAATTGTACTTTCTGCAACTGTATGTAGCCAGGATAGGGTTTTGCACTTCCAAAACTACTTAGTGTTTATCGGTAGACCAAATATCAATTTGTAAAAGCAATATTGACAGGTAAAAGAAAATCATTAAAAAATTTAGGTAGTACATAAGTTTTGCCGAAAAGAAAGAGATATTTAGATTTTTTGCTAATGGTTTGTGTTCTCTGTCTTGATGCAGCCCTGTGTGAAGATTCAGTTTAGAGTCTCATCTTTTGCAATTCACTTGAGAAGGGAACACAGGTTAGTTTCTTCTTCTATATCACATGATTCTACCGATAAAAAATCAAAAAAAAAAGGGAAAAAAAGAAAAGCTGATACAGATGCACTCAGAAATTGTACGTGTCATATGTAGGTCCAAATAAAACGAACTAATTGTGCAGCCCACTGTTCTAAGTTACAAAACCAAGATCAAATTGGTTGAACAATCCTAATCACTTTATACATTTTCTTAGACTTCGTATTCCAATTTTTTAGGTGATAACATCTTAACAGTTCCTTAAAACAGTTCAACTTGATCAGTGAGCATCTGTTTTGGGAGGATGTAATTTTGAGATGACAAAGAAAAGGTACAGATTTGGCAATTTAAGCAACTGTGTGAAATAGTTTGAGGACACGTCTGCATATAAAGACAGTCATTGCAACGTGATCTCACGTGGCTGGGGAAAATATTGTGTTTCTGGATACTAAGAGATCCATGTAAATCATACAGACAAGGTAAGATGATGACTTGATTTTTTGTATCCTATACTCGTAGAGAGAAATGTATCGTTCCTCCAGGTCTTACATGAATTGGGTTGTCCTAATAGGTAATGGAAAATGCTGACAAGGGATCGTACTTTGTAGGACAGAGCATGTGGTAAATAGAAAATAGATTAGTTAATTTTCACAATATTTACATAGACTTTTGTTGGTGTAGAAATTTTCACAATTTGTTTAAGTTAGATGGCTTTCCTTCATAAATGCCAGTTGGAATGCATTATATTTAATTGCATGACCAATGGTAACCAGACCTAAAAATCCAAAGATCCCAATCATGTTAACCTCATAAAGATGGCTATACCAGGATTCTGATCATGCTACTCTCACAAAGATAGTTGTGAATTGCCCTGTAGTGAGAATATTACAACTATAACGTGGGATTTAGAGTCCCATGGGATTTATATGAATGGTTTGGATTGTGCCACATGACACTTGCCTAATGCCTACACAACTTTCATACATCTCTAAGGTTTTGATGGAAAATGGTGCCAATCATACCACGGCTACCATGCAGGGCTGAATCATCTTAGATAATCATTTGAATTTAGATTCTAATGTTGCAGGGGCCATCTGAAGAAACACTCTAAGGAGATGCTTGTGCATGGAGATGGAAATGGAGCATTAAAAAGTAAAGTTTTAATGTCTAATATTCAAGTCCAAGAAGCATGATCAAACATATTATTGTCAATGAGGTAGTTTAAGTTGCAGTTTGGGTTAGCCCCACTTCGGTCATCTTCTCTTTATTGAATTGAGTTGTTACCAATTTTGTGAATAAGATTCTTATCAAACAATAGTGTGAATTATTTTTTGAATGACTATCAGGTGCAAGATTAAAAAATAATAAAAATAAATTATCAATATTTTTTTTCTTTATAGATATTTTAGCGACGGACCAAATCGGTCGCTAATTTCTGAACATTGAAAATCAACGACGGATTTGAAGTCCGTCGCTTACTCATATTAGCGATGGACCTTATCCGTCGCTAATGTCTTTAGTGACGATAATTTTTTGAATATTACCGACGAATTTTTTATTTTTTACGACGGATTTTATCCGTCACTATGATGCAACGGACCTTATCCGTCACAGATTAAACGACGGATAAAATCCGTCGTAAAACCAAAAACAACCCAGTAAACAGCGACGGACGAAGTCCGTCATTTATTTGGTTTTACGACGGATTTGGTCCGTTGCAAAACAGCAATTTTGGCGTAGTGCACGCTTCATGGGGAAAGTAGTGAACGCTTAGAGACAGAAAATAGGTTGTCTTCATCCCATTTAAGGTAAAAGTATTGAATTTCGAGGACAAAATTCTCTTTATGGGGGGTAGATTGTAACACCCCGTACTTTTCAGTACTCGGGTGTTATTGTGTAACCAAATTCAGTATAAATGTAAACCTAACTTAAGTAAACATTCACGTACATTTTAGTTTAAGACCGACCGATGAAGGTAATCCCCACGTCAACCCATCCATCCATTGCTATTCAAGATGGACCAGCACATCATTGGAGAAACTTATTTTTAGGATTTCGGTTTCATAGACAAACAAACCTAATCAACAACCTTGGAATTTAAAAGTCTAAATCATAGGATCCACCGTTCATTAGACCCACAACGCCCCCATCAATCACTCAAATACTCGATCTCCCTAATGCAGCCATTAGATTATAAAATAAATCGTTAGGTTGCAATCAAACAATCCTAGAGACTGCTAAGATTGTTCAATAAGGGCTATGAAAGGCTTTGACCTTAAGTCATCTTAGAAATTGGACCCAATTCGCCAGATTCATCATTTTTAGGCGTACCACACCTAGTTCACAACCCACCATTTGACAATCTTTACCCTTTGGCAATTGAATAGACTCACTTAAACAGGTCGTAAGGCCATTTTAATCGTTGAATAGGATCTTTAAATCAATCCAGCCAC
Organism: Magnolia officinalis; assembly: GCA_021015155.1. Classification (NCBI taxonomy): domain Eukaryota; kingdom Viridiplantae; phylum Streptophyta; class Magnoliopsida; order Magnoliales; family Magnoliaceae; genus Magnolia; species Magnolia officinalis. Next base: position 60,508,240 of record JAJHSJ010000002.1, read on the forward strand.
GAGATCAATAGGAACCTACTAAATAGAGTCTAGGATGCACAGTGCGACCCACCTGAGCTTTACATTTGTCTCATTTTTTGTCAGAGGCTCTGATTGGGCCCTCCAAGTGGGATGATCGGTGTGGAATTTGAAATCCCATCTCAGTGGGGTCCACATTAGCATGATGTACACCATAAGCGCATGGACCTGATGTACACCGAACTGCCAAGGTGGACAAAACGTTGTTGACCCGATTAATTGCGAAAAAGGCACAAGATTCTTCCGTTGCAGCGAGGCGAACAGAGTAACATGCAATCGAACGAGATGTGACCCACTTTTAGCCACCTTCCGTGAGATCCAGACGGTTGTAACATCTCGGATTTTTGCCAACCTGGAGTTAGACGTCCTTAGGTGATGGGTCAATCCTAACATCTGATTAACTTCTCAAACACTAAATTCAAAGGTCTTAAATTCCTTCTTCAAACCATTCTCTTGAAAACCTCACCTTTCCTTCACAAATCTCACCTTTCACTATCTTGTCCTTTAAACTCGTCTAAGTGCTTTCGTATTAGACACAAATCTTAAAGTCTAGGTGATGTTGATCATTCCGTACAAAGGCCCGAGTATCACCTCAGGCCGAAATCACTCAGGATTAAATCCTTTAGAAATTAGGGGAGAATTAGCTAGTGTTAAACTAGAGTGCCTATGAAATTAACACTAATCACTTTAAATACGATCTGTAAGACCCAAAACTTGTAGAATCATTGACGCTAGGTTACCCTAAAATCTAGGATCAATCTCATTACTCGGCTACTCTCGGGAGCATCACGATACTCCGTATCAGATCTGGACCGCACATCGAAAGTCTGAATAATACAAAGTTATAGAATTAGGACCGCCTTGCTGGGCTTGACAATCATCTCGAAAATCAAATCCAGATAGTGTCTGAAAAGGCCTAGCTATATGTCCTAGAGGGGGGTGAATAGGACAATGCCAAATAAAACTTATAACAGTGGAATTAAAAAGAATATGATAGCCAAAATAAATCACAATGCGGGAAAGTAAAACAACCTCAAAATTCAGATCTTGAGAGGTTGATACAAATGTTGTTCTAAGGACAACCTTACACCAAAAACCAGAGTTTATGGTAGGACAACCCTATTTCTAGAAAGATCTTTGTATCAAATCTCAAACCAAAGAGGAATACAGAAATAAATACAAACTGAACTAAAATAAATTGTAATCACAAATGTATTGTTCTAGGGACAGCCATACACCATAAAAATGGCAAGGCAACCTTGCTGGAACAACTTTAAAGGAAATTGAATATCAAGCTGATAAAGGAATAGCAGAAAATAAATTCTAAACTATTACAAAATTCTCACAATGCTTGAATTAAATGATTACAACATTCACCACCATACATACATCCCACGAATAAATAATTAAAGATTAGAAGTATAAATCATTCAACCACAACACAAGGGATTATAGTGGTTCACCTGTGTGTTCACTAACTATTAAACAACAGGCACACAGAATGCTACTCCACTCCTAATATCCTCACACAGGGGATATTAGCTTTCACTAACAAAATAGGTTTTCACAGGTTCACCCAAAACCTTTACAATTGTGTCTTTATCTGTGGGCTTACACAATTAAAAAACCCCACTTCTGCGTTTTCCTGGCTCTCCTCAGATAACCAATACAACAAGATTTTTCTGGCAAATCTTGAAAGAAACCAAAACAGAAAGGAATTTGCAATTAAATGTAAAATACCTGATTATCTCCTTCGTTGTAGCAGCCCGGTAGAACCAAGTCAGAGTAAATGATTGAATGTCCAAGTTCAATGTCCAGTACTCAATTACAATGGTTCTAGTTCTAATAGATTTTAAATTAAACCAAATAGGGCTTGCCTTAATTGATTTTGATTCCAAAGAAAGGGAATAACAATTCCTCTTATCAAATTAGATTGGAATAGCAGAAACAAAATCAATTAAATAAAGCTAAAGAAAGAATATTAAATAAGCACACTTAGCTTAGATAGAGCACATAATTATCTCTCAGAAGTTTGACGAAGATTGGCTTGAATGGATTAATTAATTCGATGAATTCTTCTGAGATTCGTGCTCTAGTTATAGGTGAGCAGATCACGTCTTCGACTGGTCTAGGGAGCTCTTCAACTAGTCGAAGAATTAACAGATATTTGAAAAATCGGGCGCGATAAGCTTTGACTGTTTTACGACTGGTCGAAGGTCTCCTTCGACTGGTCATAGGTCACCTTCGACTGGTCGAAGAACCTGAATTTCATCGCTAGACTTTGAGTCGAAGACTTTCGACTGGTCGAAGATGCAGTCGACACTGTTCCTTCGACTGGTCGAACAGATTCCTGGACTAGTCAAAGCCTAACAGAAAATATCCGAATTTTGTAACAAACTCACGACTGATCGAAGAATTTCTTAGACTGGTCGAAGCAAAGCTAAGACTAGTCAAAGAAAGCTTAGGTGTAACGCCCTAAAATTCGGGGGTCGAGTATGAACTCAACTCCCGAGTTCCAACGCATCACTTATGCAACATACACAATGCTGGTTAAATGTTGTCTGAGTTAGCACAATAAACATGAATGAGATTATACCAAAATAGTAATTCATACTCCAGTTCAATTGTATAAAGGCAAGCGGAAGACTGAAATTTTATATTCAAAGTATGTAAAGGAACAAAATTTTATGAACTCCAGAGTATGAGTACTAACTGAGTACCAATATACATGTATTGTTTCTAAGTCAAAAATCAAAATACAATCCTCAAGAGAGGCCCTGAAAATCCCGCGATGCAGCCGGCCTAAGCAAAGCCGTCAGAATACTGCATAAAGGAGAACTCCTCCTGATCCTCATCAAAGTCAGGCTCCGGCTCCTGAACCGAGGCGCCATTTACACCTGCGACAGAGTCTGGTGGGTGTTGCAAACACCGTCCCGTAACGTGGGAGTGAGTAGCTAACTCAGTGGAACAATAAAGTATAGGTTAACATGTTATCAATTCAATCAAGCAGAAATGATAAAGCAGTATAAATCAAACATTTCTAACTACTCTTGTTAAGTGCGAAAATGAAATGACATGATGTTGTATGCCCTTGCCAAACCACCCTCAAGCGACATCATCTTACGTTCGCGAATGCTTACTCCCTCAGTGCGCCACATCTACAAAGCACATACGGTGCGATGATACTCATGATTACCAAGTTTTTATTAGTCCATTTCAAACAGCAGTATTGGGAAACTAAGGTACCTCCCTTGTATCATTTCCCAAACATGATCCATTCTAGGGTCGTCAATCCTAGATAATCTCATACGATATTATGGTTTGAGAAGCGTAGTGAAGGCATCGCAAAGGGCTCGTCACCCGTCAGCGCGGATACAGATCTCACCGTATGCGGCTCAATTGCTGGCCGTCAGCTCGAATACAGGTCTCACCGTACTCGGCTCAATCACTAGCCGTCAGCTCAAGTACAGGTCTCACCGTACTCGGCTCAACTCACACTCTAGTTGCTGTGAAAGACTCGTCGCCAATCACAGACCCTTAGAGTGTACTCGATGATACCACGGAGGACTCGTCGCCCGTCAGCACGAGCACAGGTCTCACCGTACTCGGCTCTCGTCGTAAGTATCGACAGCTCGAATACAGTGTCCCATACCACCGTATTCGGCTCACGAGTTCTGTTGCGCAATGGTCACTACGGGGAGGCACATGGCCCCAGCGTAGGCCGACAGCTCGACCACGGTGTCCCATACCACCATGCCCGGCTCATGTGTCTTAGCGGATCGAGGTACCATGGTTAACGGGATCGCCATTGGTAAGTTTGGTACCCTAGGTTCAAGCAGTAGCGACCAAACATGGTGAACACATAAATACATTTCGATTTACTTGACGAGCCTGACTAGCTCGAGCGCACCACAAGTTGGGCGATATGGAGCGCAAAAGCACTCCGTGTGGCCAACCACTATCGCCAACCGAAGTACGACTCGGGTTCGCCAGACACGTCCTTTGTGGTGACATGAATCTCAGCCACAATCGCAAGTCTGGTACCGAATGTTTGGACTATAGGCATAGTCCCAAACTCAAACAGTTCTCATCAATAGCATGTGGAGTAAAGCATGATAAACAAACAATACAAGCATGTTAGCAGGCATGTTATAAAGCATGAAGTAAAACATGGAGTAAAGCATGTTGTAAAGCATGTAGTAAAGCACTATCCACATAGGGATACAATTACGTACACATTACAAGTGAGTGGTTCTAGCGAACCACCGCATGGAGGGAATCCTACATGTCTCTAAGGGAGTCGGGAATCCCATATTAGCACCTCTCTAAGGCACTAACACTCAAGCATTTACACTTACAAGCATCTACACAAACACTTAGAATACATTATTCCAACATACATGACGTATGTTAGCAAAGCGCGTATTAGGGCTATTCTTTCGCCAAGCGGTTATGTTATCCGCGTATACCGTATTCATACAACAATTAATCATGACACTTATATTTCCAAAATTTACACATACGCGGTATTTCTAGAATACACAATTTCAACATACTTGACATTTACAAATGAACATGTATTTTTGCGATTCCTTTCGCCAAACTAGTATTTTATCCATATATTATATAATCATACATTAAATAAACATGTCAAACATTTTCCCAAAAAAAATACGTATACGGTATTTCTACGTATATCTAGAGTATGTGAAATTCCATATTCTACAACGTTAATCGAAACAGGAAACAGAAACCACTTTGTACATGTGCATTTACATGCAGATCATGAATCTATCATTATCTGACATTGAAAGCGTTGAAAAACGTAACTTATACACTTAAAGTCCTCACCTTTGCCCTTGGAATCACAACGAATCAGCAAGGGTAGTAGCGCTTCCGTATACGGGAGTTTTCTAGCCTAAAGAGCGGAATCGGTTAGCCTTTACATAACCTACAACGAATCTACCTCAAATCAGACCTAGGGTTAGGGTTTCTTACCTTCAAACGGAATGGATACCGCCGGGAAAATACCTGGAATGAGGCGGTGTAGGCCGTGCGACAACCGAAGACAGTAGGAGGAAGATCGCTTACAAACACAAAGCCCTTCTCTCTCTTTTCTCTCTCTCTCTAGGGTTTTTCTCCCAAATTCGTATGGCTGTGAGAGGGGCTGTTCTAAGCCCCTTTTATAGCCAAAAACATTCCCAAAATAGACTCAGGTTCAAGGGTGACTGCTTATATAGGCATTTCGCCACTTTTCCAGCTCAAAAGGGAGGTTCTGGTGGCCCTCCTTGAGCCAAACGTCAGACTTAAGCTCACCATCTATGGATCTACGTGGGATTACGTTTTTGACTCGATCGGATTCCCAGATCGCACGTGGCGGACCACTTTCAGTTCAACGGTCAGTGGGCCACGATAAAAAATTCCAAGCACATGTAAATGTTCCTGAAATTTTTCTTAATCCGAGGGTGTAATTTGGTCTGATTCTGACGGTCAGGTTGTTTAATACTGACGCGCAAGCGAATGGTGCCTGATCACTATTCCAGATATTTATTTTGGGATGGAAATAGTGTTTTTCACACTCCCTCGCTCTGGATCGAAACGAATGGCCGTGGGACATCGGAATCATCTGATTTTTGAGATGATTGTCAAGCCCAGTGGGGCAGTCCTAGTTCTTTAGCTTCGTGTTAATCGGACTCCCGATGTGCGATCTAGACCTAATACGAAGTTTCGTTTCATTCCCGAGAGCAGCCGGGTAATGAGTTTGGTTCTAAACTTTAGGGTAACCTAGAGTCACTTGTTTTGTAAGTTTTGGGTCTTGCAGATCGTATTTAAAGCGATCCCAACGGATTTCATGGCTAACCGAGTTTAGTACTTAGTTAACTTTGTTAAATTTCTAAAGGATTTAATCCTAATTGATTTCTGGTCGAGGTGGTACTCGAGCCAATGTACGGAAATTCACGGGTCGTTACATTAGGACTAGTCGAAGAACAGACCAAACTCATGTAAAATAAACATCCGACTTATGTATCCAAAGTGACCTACTCCTAAGGTCAACCTAAGGTCAGTCAAACCTCAAACATGAAGTAAGGACATTGAAACATTAGGAACAAGTGACCTTGAAGTTTAAGCTTTGAAGTCTTGATGTAGTTCAATCTTGAAATCTTGATGCAGCTCAACCTTAAAATCTTGATGTAGCTCAACCTTGAAAGTGTCTTGAGTTCTTTACGAACTGCCTTGTACTTTTCTTGAAGTCTTGCATTCTTGAGTCATGTCTTGTGAGCAGTTCTTGCAGTCAAGGTTGATCTTTGTACTTGTGAGAGTTGCTTATTGTGAGCTTTGCTTGTTCATGAATGTTGATCTTTGAGAGAGCTTCACTTATGCAAGTTATATAACAGTGATTTTGGCACCACAAATTTGACAACAGACAAGGATATAAACTATAGCACTTACAATCTCCTCCTTTGTCAAATTAGTGACAAAACGCATAACCAAGATAAACATAAAGTAAAACAACTGGTTAAAGAATCATGAACCAGTTAATATCAACTGGCTTACCTGCAAATCAATATTCAATATTCAATATTCAACATTCAACATTCAACCAGTTCATTCAACTAGTTCAAACATACTCCTCCTGAGTAACATAACCAATGCTACTCCTCTCACAATCACATCGTTAAGAACAGACCATTCTCCCCCTTTTTGTCACAATATGACAAAGGAAACAACAATAAAGGAGAACTAAATAAAGGGATATATGAGAGTAAACAAGAGGAGTTATGAGATTATAGCAAAAACCAGAGATAGAGATACTCAGCATAGTTTCACATAGAACAAATTCCCAGCAAAAAACAAAGATAGTATCCAACTCAAAATCAGTCAATCCTAGTGCTAAGTTATAAAGTTATTACAAACCAGAAATCTCATATAAACTAATCAGAACCAGAACCAGATGACGGAGCAGGAATAGAGGGATCAAGTTGGTGCATGCCTTTGTTCAATCGCCTAAGATATTTGCGCATGTACTTGAATTGTAAATCATGAGCAATAGACATGTTTTCCATCTTTAAATTTATATTCTCAACTTTATCCTCTAATGCACTCAGACGAGCATCAACATCAGATCGTTCAAAATCTGGATCATTTGTTGAATCAGAATCCAGTCCTCAAAAATGTCATTCATATTAATGTCATCACCAGCTTCTTCATGACCACCACCACCACCACCTTGTTCAGGACGTATATCCAACTTCATTTTATTGATATTAGTATTGTTGAAAATCAGATGATGGATAGGTGCCTCATCAACCGGCATATCGACTAACATATGTTAGCCAATACAGTCATTAAATAAGCAAAAGGAATGTCACTATGACCAGGATGGATCTAAACTGAAGAATGAAATGACAGATTAAGGATGGTAAACAAATCTGAGTACCACTGGCAATAGCATGGATAATACGAACCATAAACGAGGTCAAGTCAGTTTTATTACCCGAACGAGGATACAGATTAGACACAAAGATTTTGTGGAGAATTTTGTACTTGGGTAACAAATACCTTGCGGGAAGCGCATTCCCTTTTTGTGTCCATTGAACATCCATGTTGCACAAATCTCTAGTGAGCATGCGTTTTTCAGAAATTGAGGGTTTATCAGTTAGGTTATGGATAGGAATACCCTCATCATTCACAGGAACGTTCATAAGGGCTGAAATTAAATGACGATCAATATCAAAAGGCCATTCTCTAGTAGATATTTTAAAAGTTAAATTATCCTGTGAGAAAGCACTAATACATGCAAACATGGATTGGGCAATGGACCGGTATGCTAGCCCACCCCAATGTAATAAGTTAACCCAACCTACAGCTTCAAGCATAGGGAGGATGTCAAAAGGTGCAATATGATTAACATCAACAGGATGTTCAACAATAACATTACGTAATCTAATGTCCCTAACATAAGATGGATCATCATTGGGAACAAGAAGATGACGCTTAGAGATAATGGTCGATCTGGAGGAAGAAGAAGGACCACGGGAAGTAGTTTTTCTACCTCTAGAAGCCATTTGCAACAAAGATATCAAGGAAATAAGAAGTTGCAAAGGATTGAGAAGTGGGTTTACTCAAAACAGATTTTTCAAAATCCAAACCCCAAATCTCAATGAAATCCAAAATAGAAAGCTTCAAGCTAGAAAAGTAAACAATCTAGACACAAATCTGCAAGAAAAACGTAATTGGAACACTAACCTTGAAGAACATGAACAATGGGTTCGACAAGTCGAAGCTCAACTCCTTAGAGAGAAAAAACGGAATGAGGAAGAAAGTAAAATCCCCAAATTTTAAGTGATTCCCGGGATCTACGACTGGTCGTGGATATCTACGACCGGTCGAAGTTCGACTAGTCGAGTATACTCACGACTGGTCGAAAAATGTCAAAAAATTCATATTTCTTGCAAATTATTCAAAAATTGGGATTCAACATATCAAATATATACACTATGATACAACTAGGCATAAATAATCATTTTAAAATGCACATGTCAAGATCAAATTTCATCTTTTTGAACCTGCTTTTATCGAGAGGTTTTGTGAAAATGTCAGCTCGTTGATCTTCGGTAGGAATATATTCCAGAGATATAACTTTTTCTTCTACTAATTCCCGAATATAATGAAATCTAATGTCAATGTGCTTAGTACGAGAATGCTGAATAGGATTTTTTGAAATATTTATCGCACTGGAATTATCACAATGTAATAACATAGAATCCTGTTTAATTCCATAATCACTTAGCATTCGTTGCATCCAAACAAGCTGTGTACATGCATTACCAGCTGCGATATACTCAGCTTGAAAGTGATATAGAATTTTGTTTCTTACTAAACCAGGAAACTAGACAATTTTCAATGTAAAAGCAACCACCACTGGTTGATTTTCTATCATCTAGATTACCAGCGCAGTCAGCATCCGAGTATCCAGCTAATTGGACACTAATCTCATGAGGATACCAGAGACCGAGATTTACAGTACTTGCGACATATCTAATAATCCGCTTGACAGCAATCACGTGAGATTCTTTTGGATCAGATTGATATCTTGCGCAAATACCAACACATAGAGAAATATCAGATCTACTAGCAGTTAAATATAACAAACTACCAATCATACTCCGATAAAGTTTTGAATCAATATTTTTACCATTAGTCTTTTGAGAGTTTCAGGGTAGTACTTATAAAAGTATCGAATTCCTGCCATTCTCAAATCCAAATCTCTTGATTAGATTCAAAGCATACTTAGATTAAGAAATGAATATTCCTTCAGGTTGTTGCTTTACTTGCAATATAAGGAAATAAATCAATTCCCCAACCATGCTCATTTCGAACTGTGATTTCATCAAATCTGCAAACTCAATAGTCAAGTCAGTACAAGTTGATCCATAAATGATATCATCAACATAAATCTGTACCATTAAGATATGATCATTATGTTTTTTTAACAAACAGAGTTTTATTAACAGATCCCATTTGAAAATTATGACTTAAAAGAAATTTTGTTAGTTTCTCATACCATGCCCTAGGTGCTTGTTTTAATCCATAAAGTGCCTTTTTAAGCCGATACACATGATCAGTATTTTTGGGATCTTCAAAATCCATTGGCTGTTCAACATAGACTTAGACTTCTTCATGTAAATCGCCATTTAGAAAAGCACTTTTCACATCCATTTGATAGATCTTTATCTTTCTAAAACATGCAATAGATATAAATAGTCTGATAGATTCAAGACGTGCAACTGGTGCAAAAGTTTCATCAAAATCAATTCCTTCAATTTAAGTATAACCTTGTACCACTAGTCTAACCTTGTTTCTAATTATATTTCCACGCTCGTCAGACTTATTTTTGAAAATCCATTTTGTTCCAATGATGTGTTTATCTTTAGGTCTTGGTATGAGATACCAAACATCATTTCTTACGAATTAGTTGAGTTCTTCTTGCATCGCAACAATCCAATTCTCATCAGCAAGAGCTTCTTTTACGTTAGATGGTTCTATTTGGGATGTAAAACATACATAATTACATATATTCTCAAGTTGTCTACGGGTGCGAACACCGGTGAGAGGGTTTCCAAGAATTTGTGTGGTTGGATGATCTTTAACAGTCCTCAACTCAGAATCAGTCTGATTTGATGAAGTATCGAGTTTATCAATGATTAAAACTTCATCATTATCTGAATTAGGGATTGGCGTGTTTAAGTGATCATCAATGACAACATTAATGGACTCTTGAATTACACCAGTTCTTTTGTTCAGAACCCTATAAGCTCGACTGTTTAAGGAATATCCTAGAAAAATTCCTTCATCACTCTTCGTATTGAATTTTCTCAAATTTTCACGATCTCATAAAATATAGCACTTGCTGCCAAAAACTCGAAAGTATTTGACAGTAGGTTTTTTATTGAACCACAATTCGTAAGCCGTTTTATTATTATCTTTGCTAGTGCAAACTCGGTTAATAATATAGCAAGTTGTGTTGACTGCTTCAGCCCAAAGATTTTTAAAGAGCTTCATGCTATTCAACATGACATTAGCCATTTCTTGAAGCACCCTATTCTTTCTTTCCACAATTCCATTTTGTTGTGGAGTTTTGGGAGCTGAGAATTCATGTAATATTCCTTGGTCGGTACAGAACTTCTCAAAACTGCTATTCTTAAATTCAGATCCATGATCACTACGAATCTTACTGATTTGAGAAGATTTTTCAGTTTGAATCCTTTTGAGAACTTTTCTTACTTCTTCAAGGGTTTCAGATTTATCCCTTAAGAAGACTACCATGTAAATCTGGTAAAGTCATCAACCATTACCAGGATATACTTTTTCCCACCACGACTTTCCGTTCTGGTAGGTCCTATTAGATCCATGTGGAGGAGTTCGAGTGGTCTTGATGTGGTATTTGAATTCACCTTTTTGTGTGAGTTCCTTGTTTGTTTGCCTATCTGGCACTCACCACATATTTTATCTAATTTCTGAAGTTTGGGTAAACCTCTTATAAGTTCTCGTTTGCTCAATCTATATAAATTTCGATAATGTACATGTCCAAGACGTTTGTGCCATAAATCAGTCTCGTCTGTATGGACCATGTAACATGTTTGATTAGATGAGCTGGATTCGCTAATAATATAGCAATTTTCAGACGTTCTACATCCAGTTAATATTACAGAACCCTTATTGTTTAGTATCTCACAGCTTTGATTAGAAAACCGAACACTATGGTTATTATCACATATTTGAGATATACTAAGCAAGTTATGTTTTAAGCCTTCAACATATAAAACGTTTCTAAACACAGGAAGATTAAAAAGTTGAACTGTACCTTGGCCTATAATCTTGCAGTTGCTACCATCACCAAATGTGACTGAACCATCAGTCATATCTTTCAGATCCGTGAATAAAGCTTTGTCACCTGTCATATGCCTGGAGCATCTACTGTCTAGGTACCACTTTGAATGACTTGTTGCTTTGAAAGCAGTGTGAGCAACCAAGCAGGCAACTTTAGGAACCCATTTCAAAACAGTTTTGGGTTTAGGAACATAGTTGGTCTTCTTTTGTTTATAATTGTAAGAATGACCTATAGAGTTAGATTTTAAGAGCTCCTTGAGTAAATCAACTATCTTTTCAGCTAGTGGATTTCGTTTCTGATTAAAGTTGACATGACTGCTTCTAGGTTTTTGAAAGGTTTTTGAATTTCTAGAAAAACCTTGATAAGTACTTTTCCCTTTTGAGTTTGAGGACTCTCCTTTAACAAACATAGGAGGAGTATACTTTTGTTTAGGAGAGAAATTTTTATCATAGCCCAACCCGGATAGATCGCCACATTTTCTTGATCCGGATAAAAGTTTTTCTAACTTTGGATCACCTTGGGCATATTTCCATGTGTCCTTTAGACTCAGAAGAGAAGATACTTCATTTTTGAGTTTCTCAATTTCAGATTTCAAATCAATAATTAGGGAGTTCTTGAATTCCAAATCGCATTTTGATTTTTCAAAACAATCTGAAATTTGTGATTTTTCTAAGACAAGTGATTCAAAACATTCTTTGAGATTAGAAAACTTTTCTTTTTGAAGTTTAAGTTTGACAGCAATTTTACAACTTTCCTTATATAGGGCATTATAAGCGTCTTGAAGATCATCTTCATTTTCACATTCACTACTCAGATTTTCTTCACTTGTTGAGTCATTATCTGAAAATGTGAATTTGGCTAGAGTCATAAGAGCTTTAACCTTACACCATAAAAATAAATTGTAATTCCAAATGTATTGTTCTAGGGACAACCATACACCATAAAAATGGCAGGGCAACCTTGCTGGAACAACTTTAAAGGAAATTGAATATCAAGCTGATAAAGGAATAACAGAAAATAAATTCTAAACTATTACAAAATTCCCACAATGCTTGAATTAAATGATTACAACATTCACCACCATACATACATCCCACAAATAAATAATTAAAGATTAGAAGTATAAATCATTCAACCACAACACAAGGGATTATAGTGGTTCACCTGTGTGTTCTCCAACTGTTAAACAACAGCCACACAGAATGCTACTCCACTCCTAATATCCTCACACAGGGGATATTAGCGTTCACTAACAAAATAGGTTTTCACAGGTTCACCCAAAACCTTTACAATTGTGTCTTTGTCTGTGGGTTTACACAATTAAAAAACCCCACTTCTGAGTTTTCCTGGCTCTCCTCAGATAACCAATACAACAAGATTTTTCTGGCAAATCTTGAAAGAAACCAAAACAGAAAGGAATTTACAATTAAATGTAAAATACCTGATTATCTCTTTCGTTGTAGCAGCCTGGTAGAACTAAGTCAGAGGAAATGATTGAATGTCCAAGTTCAATGTCCAGTACTCAATTAAAATGGTTCTAGTTCTAATAGATTTTAAATTAAACCAAATAGGGCTTGCCTTAATTGATTTTGATTCCAAAGAAAGGGAATAACAATTCCTCTTATCAAATTAGATTGGAAGAGTAGAAACCAAATCAATTAAATAAAGCTAAAGAAAGAGAATATTAAATAAGCACACTTAGCTTAGATAGAGCACATAATTATCTCTCAAAAGTTTGACGAAGATTGGCTTGAATGGATTAATTAATTCGATGAATTCTTCTGAGATTCGTGCTCTATTTATAGGTTAGCAGATCGCGTCTTCGACTGGTCTAGGGAGCTCTTCGACTAGTCGAAGAATTAACAGATATTTGAAAAATCGGGCGCAATAAGCTTTGACCGTTTTACGACTGGTCGAAGGTCTCCTTCGACTGGTCATAGGTCACATTCGACTGGTCAAAGAACTTGAATTTCATCACTGGACTTTGAGTCGAAGACTTTCGACTGGTCGAAGATGCAGTCGACACTGTTCCTTCGACTGGTCGAACAGATTCCTGGACTAGTCGAAGCCTAACAGAAAATATTCAAATTTTGTAACAAACTCACGACTGATCGAGGAATTTCTTAGACTGGTCGAAGCAAAGCTAAGACTAGTCGAAGAAAGCCTAGGACTAGTCGAAGAACAGACCAAACTCATGTAAAATAAACATCCGACTTATGTATCCAAAGTGACCTACTCCTAAGGTCAACCTAAGGTTAGTCAAACCTCAAACATGAAGTAAGGACATTGAAACATTAGGAACAAGTGACCTTGAAGTTTAAGCTTTGAAGTCTTGATGTAGTTCAATCTTAAAATCTTGATGTAACTCAACCTTAAAATCTTGATGTAGCTCAACCTTGAAAGTGTCTTGAGTTCTTTACGAACTACCTTGTACTCTTCTTGAAGTCTTGCATTCTTGAGTCATGTCTTGTGAGCAGTTCTTGCGGTCAAGGTTGATCTTTGTACTTGTGAGCTTTGCTTGTTGTGAGCTTTGCTTGTTCATGAATGTTGATCTTTGAGAGAGCTTCACTTATGCAAGTTATATAACAGTGATTTTGGCACCACAAATTTGACAATAGACAAGGATATAAACTATAGCACTTACAGTGTCCAAGTGCTATTCGCTTGAGCCCGGAGCGAGGAGTGTGAGAACACTTGGTTTTCTTTATAAATTAAATCTCAAATGGTAATCTGAGACTTGTCGCTTGTGGGCTTGATATAAGCAATCAGACCGTCAGAATCTAACCCAAATACACCATCGAATCAGGAGAAATTTCATGCACATGTCCGTGTACTTGTAACCCCGATCGAGTTTCAGTGACCGTTGAATGGAAACTGGTCCGCCACGCGTGATCTGGGAATCTGACCAGAACGAAAACTTAACTAAACCTAGATCCAGTGTTAGTGAGCTTAAGTCCGACCACACAGAAAAGGGGCAGCCAGAAGTGGTCCGTTGATCGAAACGGATCCGCTTTGGACATAACCTAAGTATACCTTGTTCCTGAGTCTAATTTGGTGAGTTCTGGACCTATATAAGGCCCTTAAACCCTCACTCTCTCATCCCATACGAATGTGAGAAAACCTAGGAGAGAAGAGAGAGAAAGTGTGGGAGAGGTGGGAGATTCTTCCTGCGGTTCTACCCTGTCGATTTACAAGCTTAACCATCCCATTCTAATCGCTTTCCCGGCGATTCCGGCTTCGTTTCTAGGTAAGAAACCCTAACCCTAGTCTGATCTAGGGTTATGAACATTGCAAATGATGAAATAACTAATCTATTTCATTCTATAGGTTGCCAAACTGCCGTATACGAAAGCTTAGCGAATCTATCGAGTTTATTACGATTCTACGGCAAAAGGTGCGGACTTTAGACATATAGGTTATGATTTTCAATGCTTTCAATGTCAGATAATGATAGATTTATGATCTGGATGGTATTGCACATGTACAAAGTGCTGTCTGTTTTTCGTTTCGGTTAAATACAACGAATATGGAATTTTGTGTATTCTAGGTATTTGTAGAAAATACCGTATCTGTATAAATTTTGCTGATATGCTTGCCATGAGTATCTGCCGTGTATATACGCTAGTTATGGATGTATGACCTGTTTGCCGAAAGGGATTCGCCCTAATACACTTTTTGGCCAACTTAGCTTATGTAGGCTAATGTGTGTAGTCTAAGTGTTTGTTGAAATGACTAAATCAATATGGATTTATGATTTATGCCTGCCATATGTATTGAATGTATGTAACGACCCGTAAATTTCCGTACATTGGCTCGAGTACCACCTCGACCAGAAATCAATTAGGATTAAATCCTTTAGAAATTTAACAAAGTTAACTAAGTGCTAAACTCGATTAGCCATGAAATCCATTGGGATCGCTTTAAATACGATCTGCAAGACCCAAAACTTGCAAAATCAGTGACTCTAGGTTACCCTAAAGTTTAGAACCAAACTCATTACCCGTCTGCTCTCGGGAATGAAACGAAACTTCGTATTAGGTCTAGATCGTACATCGGGAGTCCGATTAACACGAAGCTAAGGAACTAGGACCGCCTCACTAGGCTTGACAATCATCTCAAAAATCAGGTCCAGCCGATGTCCCACGGCCATTCGTTTCGATCCGGAGCGAGAGAGTGTGAAAAACACTATTCCCATCCCAAAATAAATATCAGGAATAGTGATCTAGCACCATTCGCTTGCGCGTCAGTATTAAGCAACCTGACCGTCAGAATCAGACCAAATTACACCCTCGGATTAAGAAAAATTTTAGGAACATTTACATGTACTTGGAATTTCGGATCGTGGCCCACTGACCGTTGAACTGAAAGAGGTCCGCCACGTGCGATCTGGGAATCCGATCGAGTCAAAAACGTAATCCCACATAGATCCATGTGTGGTGAGCTTAAGTCTGACGTTTGGCTCAAGGAGTGCCACCAGAACCTTTCTTTTGAGCTAGAAAAGTGACGAATATCCTATATTAGCAGTAACCCTTGAACCTGAGTCTATTTTGGGGATGTTTTTGGCTATAAAAGGGGCTTAGAACAGCCCCTCTCACAGCCATACGAATTTGGGATAAAAACCCTAGAGAGAGAGAGAAAAGAGAGAGAAGAGCTTGGGATTTGTGGGTGATCTTCCTCCTACTGCTTTCGGTTGTCGCACGGCCTACACCGCTCCTTTCCAGGTGTTTTCCCGGCAGTATCCATTCCGTTTGAAGGTAAGAAACCCTAACCCTAGGTCTGATTTGATGTAGGTTGGTTGTAGGTTATGTAAAGGCTAACCGATTCCGCTCTTTAGGCTAGAAAACTCCCGTTTACGGAAGCTCAACGACCCTTGCTGATTCGTTGTGATTCCAAGGGCAAAGGTGAGGACTTTAAGTGTATAAGTTACGGTTTTCAACGCTTTCAATGTCAGATAATGATAGATTCATGATCTGCGTGTAAATGCACATGTACAAAGTGCTTTCCGTTTCCTGTTTCGATTAACGTTGTAGAATATGGAATTTCACATACTCTAGGTGTACGTAGAAATACCGTATACGTATTTTTTTCGGGAAAATGTTTGACATGTTTATTTAATGTATGATTATATAATATATGGATAAAATACTAGTTTGGCGAAAGGAATCGCTGAAATACATGTTCGCTTGTAAACGCTATGTATGTTGAAATTGTGTATTCTAGAAATACCGCATATGTGTAAATTTTGGAAGTGTAATTGTCATGATTATTTGTTGTATGAATATGGTATACGCGGATAAAATAACCGATTGGCGAAAGAATAGCCCTAATATGCATTTTGCTAACATACGTCATGTATGTTGGAATAGCGTACTCTAAGTGTTTGTGAAAATGCTTGTGTGTTAGTGCCTTAGATAGGCGCTGATATGGAATTCCCGACTACCTTAGAGACATGTAGGATACCCTTCATGCGGTGGTTCACTATAACCACTCACTGGTGATGTGTATGTAATGGTATCCCTATTTGTATAGTTCTTTACAACATGCTTCACAACATGCTTTACTTCATGCCTTATTTCATGCTTTATAACATGCCTGCTAACATGCTTGTATTACTTGTTTATCATGCTTTACTCCACATGCTATTGATGAGAACTGTTTGAGTTTGGGACTATGTCTATAGTCCAAACATTCGGTACCAGACTTGCGTTTGTGGCTGAGATTCATGTCGCCACAAAGGATGTGTCTGGCGAACCCGAGTCGTACTTCAGTTGGCGATAGTGGTTGGCCACACGGAGTGCTTTTGCGCTCCATATCACCCAACTTGTGGTGCGCTCGAGCTAGTCAGGCTCGTTAAGTAAACCGATATGTGAATGTGTGTTCACCATGTTCGGTCGCTACTGCTTGAACCTAGGGTACCAAACTTACCAGTGGCAATCCCGTTAACCATGGTACCTAAATCCGCTAAGACGCATGAGCCGGGCATGGTGGTATGGGACACCGTGGTCGAGCTGTCGGCCTACGCTGGCGCCTTGTGCCTCCCCGTAGTGACCATTGCGCAACCAAACTCGTGAGTCGAATACGGTGGTATGGGACACTGTATTCGAGCTGTCGATACTTACGGCTAGAGCCGAGTACGGTGAGACCTGTGCTCGTGCTGACGGGCGAAGAGTCCTCCGTGGTATCATCGAGTACACTCTAAGGGTCTGTGATTGGCGACAAGTCTTTCACAGCAACTAGAGTGTGAGTTGAGCCGAGTACGGTGAGACCTGTACTTGAGCTGACGGCTAGTGATTGAGCCGAGTACGGTGAGACCTGTACTCGAGCTGACGGCCAGCAATTGAGCCGCATACGGTGAGATATGTATCCGCGCTGACGGGTGACGAGCCCTTTGCGATGCCTTCACTACGCTTCTCAAACCATAATATCGTATGAGATTATCTAGGATTGACGACCCTAGAATGGATCATGTTTGGGAAATGATACAAGGGAGGTACCTTAGTTTTCCAATACTGCCGTTTGAAATGGACTAATAAAAACTTGGTAATCATGAGCATCATCGCACCGCATGTGCTTTGTAGATGTGGCGCACAGAGGGAGTAAGCATTCGCGAACGTAAGATGATGTCGCTTGAGGGTGGTTTGGCAAGGGCATACAGCATCATGTCATTTCATTTTCGCACTTAACAAGAGTAGTTAGAAATGTTTGATTTGTACTGCTTTATCATTTCTGCTTCATTGAATTGATAACATGTTAACCTATGCTTTATTGTTCCACTGAGTTAGCTACTCACTCCCACGTTACGGGACGGTGTTTGCAACACCCACCAGACTGTCGCATGTGTAGATGGCGCCTCGGTTCAGGAGCCGGAGCCCGACTTCGATGAGGATCAGGAGGAGTTCTCCTTTATGCAGTACTCTGACGGCTTTGCTTAGGCCGGCTGCATCGCGGGGTTTTTAGGGCTTCTCTTGGGAGTTGTATTTTGATTTTTGACTTAGAAACAATATATGTATATTGGTACTCAGTTAGTACTCATACTCTGGAGTTCATAAAATTTCAGTGTTCCGCTTGCATTTATACAATTGAACTGGAGTATGAATTACTGTTTTGGTATAATCTCATTCATGTTTATTGCGCTAACTCAGACAACATTTAACCATCATTGTGTATGTTGCATAAGTGATGCGTTGGAACTCGGGAGTTGAGTTCATACTCGACCCCCAAATTTCAGGGCGTTACAATGTAAGAACATGATTGTTGTGTATGAGACAACTCGTTGATATAAGGATTTGTCATATTCTAGGTTGAAATCAACATACGTCATGTATGTTGGAGTGGTGTAGTTTAAGTGTTTGATAAAATGCCTGTGTGAGAAATTGTGCAACAAACTAAATTTAATAGTGGTGTTGAGATAGGATTCTCAACTACCTTAGTGATGTGTATGATTTCCTTCATGTAAGTTGATTAGGGTAATCACTTACTGGTTTATGAAACGTATGTGTTTGGATTTCTTATTTGCATTGTGTTTTATAACATGCTTGTTCATATGTTTGAATTACTTGTTTATTTAATTCTGCTCTGACTACTTCACATGTTTAAGTTGTATTCCATAAGTGCCGTGAAGGGTGATGGATGGGGGAGTGGTGTAACGATTCCGTGCAACAGCCCTGACAGCCCTAAGCGGACAATATTGGATATTTGATTGTATGATTTAAAATCTTGATCCATTACTTCTTTGACTCGCTGTACTTGAATGTGATTGGGGCTATTGTATAGTCCAGGCAATCGGTACGGGATTGAATTCGTGGCTGAGATTCATTCGCCACGTGAGATGTGTTCGACGAACCCGAGTCATACTTCGGTTGGCGATAGTGGTTGGCCACGCGAAGTGCTTATGCACTTCATGTCGTTCAACTTGTCGTGCGCTCCAGCTAGCCGAGCTCATCAAGTAACCCGATCTGTCTAATGTATGTTCACCATGTTTGGACACTACTGCTTGAACCTAAGATACCAAACTTACCAGTGCAACCCCGTTAACCTTGGTACCTCGATCTGCTAAGACTCATGAGCCGGGCATGGTGGTATGGGATACCGTGGTCGAGCTGTCGGCCTACGCTGGGGCGATGTGCTTCCCCGTAGTGACAAGTGAGCAACCCAGACTCGTGAGCCAAATATGGTGGTATGAGACATTGTATTCGAGCTGTCGGCCTACACTGCTTTGATGGGTGATGGGGGAGTGGTGTAACGATTCCGTGTAACAGCCCTGACAGCCTTGACCGTACCCGGTGTAGTGACCTCAAGCATACTCTGAATCTGCGGAGAGGCGACGATCCTTCCCGTAGTAAACAGAGTATAAACTAGGCCCGTATTGATAAGGTGATGGGGGAGCGGTGCAACGAGTGCGTGTAACAGCCCTGACAGCCCTTTACAGCGACCTAGAACTGCATCATCGTATGAGTGTATCTAGGACTGACGACCCTAGAATGGATCATTGTTTGGGAATGATATAAGGGAGGTACCTTAGTTTCCCAATACTGCTGTATGAAAAGGACTAATAACAACTCGGTAATCATGCTCATCATCGCACTGCATGTGCCTGGAAGATGTGGAGTACTGAGGGATGAACGCATGCCGCAGACGTAAGATGATGTCGCATGAGGGAGTATGTTGGTGAGGGCATGCATCATGACTGCATTTCATACTTGCATTAATAAGAGTACTTAGGATTGTTGATTGTACTGATTTATCATTACTCCTTGACTGAATTGATAACATGTTAACCTATGCTTTATTGTTCGACTGAGTTGATCACTCACTCCCACATTACGGGACGGTGCTTGTAACACCAACCAGACTGTCTTAGCAGCAGGTGATGGCGATGCTTATAAAGCAGAGCCGGACTACTACTATGATGTTGAGGAGTTCTCCTACATGTAACTCTCTGACGGGTCTATGAAGACCTGGAATTGCATTAACGGGGCTATGGTATTTGGGATAGAAGACATTACACTTCCTCAATTTGGTATATTTTGGAATTGTACTTGTAAATAGTTAACCTGGTAACATTATCACACTCTGGAGACTCACCACAGTTTATATTGTTTATATATCTATCACAGTCTTCCGCTTGCTATCTCACTTGTCTCTGGAGTATGATATGCTATTTTGGCTTAATCTCACTTATGTTCAATGCACTAATACAGACAACATTCAATCATCATTCATTATGTTGCATAAGTGATGCGTTGAAAACTCGGGAGTTGAGTTTATGCTCGACCCCCAATTTTCAGGGTGTTACAACGGTTCATCGGTCTTGCACCATCTGAACAACCAAAAACATATCGGCCAACCAGGCCCATGTAGTCGTGCTCATTCACGGTAAGGGACGACAGGAAAACGTTCACTTGGGATGAGTTGTGGCTCGTTTCGAGCCACTATCCGGATAATTTAAACCGTTCATCGGATGGGGAAGCTCTGTACGACCAGTTCCATAATGACCATCTAAACCCATGCATACGTGCATGTGCGCAGGCAGTCACGGACAGGCAGCTGCGTCTCCCCAAGAATAGAGCCGTTGTAGGACTCTCCACGTTAGCTATCTGCATCCGCGATTCTCCGACCCAGCCGTCCCTTGGGGCAGAAATACCCACTTTCCATTCGCTACCAAAAATAGGCAGGCAGTTGCCTGTAGCAACGGTTGGGGTGGGAGACATTTCCCAGTTAGGAAATCGTAGCGGGCTTGATCCAAGCCTTCGGCAAGCTACGTGGAGCAATCTCCACCGTTCCCTTTAGGGCAGCAACAGTTAGCACGCTGGGAGCATTAATCTCGCAGAAAACCACTTGGGATGGGAGATCTCGTGAGGTATGGTGAAACGCCAATGATAGGCCCGGGAAGTGGGCCCCGCAATGATCAGCGGTCCCATCTGATCCCTCAAATGGACCAGATCCCAAAAATGCACCTTAGACAATGATCCGCCATTGGTGGCTGCGTCATCTTCCCGTCAAGCCGAAAACCCACCATCACAGCATGGGTCCCCCAATGGTTAAAAATTTTCATTTCCTATGGGCCATATGTAAGTGCTATATTTTATATCCCTGTTTGTTGTCAAATTTGTGGTGCCAAAATCACTGTTATATATCTTGCATAAGTGAAGCTCTCTCAAAGATCCACATTCATGAACAAGCTAAGCTCACAACAAGCTAAGCTCACAACAAGCAAAGCTCACGAGTACAAAGATCAAACTTGAATGCAAGAACTACTCACAAGACATGACTCAAGCTGCAAGACTTTAAGAAGAGTACAAGGCAGTTCATAAAGAACTCAAGACACTTTCAAGATTGAGCTACATCTAGATTTCAAGATTGAACTACATCAAGACTTCAAGGCTCATACTTCAAGGTCACTAGTTCCTAATGTTTCAATGTCCTTACTTCATGGTTAAGGTTTGACTGACCTTAGGTTGACCTTAGAAGTAGGTCACTTTGGATACATAAATCGAATGTTTATTTTACATAAGTTTGGTCTGTTCTTCGACTAGTCCTAGAGTTGCTTCGACCAGTCTAAGAAATTCCTCGATCAGTCGTAAGTTTGTTACAAAAATCGGATAATTTCTGTTAGGCTTCGACTAGTCCAGGAATCTGTTCGACCAGTCGAAGGAACAGTGTCGACTGCATCTTCGACCAGTCGAAAGTCTTCGACTCAAAGTCCAGCGATGAATTTCAAGTTCTTCGACCAGTCGAAGGAGACCTTCGACCAGTCGTAGAACGGTCAAAGCTTATCGCGCCTGATTTTTCAAATATCTGTTATTTCTTCGACTAGTCGAAGAGCTCTCTAGACCAGTCAAACACGCGATCTGCTCACCTATAAATAGAGCACGAATCTCAGAAGAAATAATCGAATTAATTAATCCATTCAAGCCAATCTTCGTCGAACTTCTGAGAGATAATTCTGTGCTCCATCTAAGCTAATTGTGCTTATTTAATATTCTCTTTCCTTAGCTTTATTTAATTGATTTTGTTTCTGCTATTCCAATCTAATTTGATAAGAGGAATTGTTATTTCCTTTCTTTGGAATCAAAATCAATTAAGGCAAGCCCTACTTGGTTTAATTTAAAATCTATTAGAATTAGAACCATTGTAATTGAGTACTGGACATTGAACTTGGACATTCAATCATCTGCTCTAAGTTGGTTCTATCGGGCTGCTACAACGAAGGAGATAATCAGGTATTTTACATTTAATTGTAAATTCCTTTCTGTTTTGGTTTCTTTCAAGATTTGCCAGAAAAATTTTGTTGTATTGGTTATCTGAGGAGAGCCAGGAAAACTCAGAAGTGGGGTTTTTTAATTGTATAAGCCCACAGACAAAGACACAATTGTAAAGGTTTTGGTGAACCTGGGAAAACCTATTTTGTTAGTGAACGCTAATATCCCCTGTGTGAGGATATTAGGAGTGGAGTAGCATTTTATGTGGCTGTTGTTTAACAGTTGGTGAACACACAGGCGAACCACTATAATCCCTTGTGTTGTGGTTGAATGATTTATACTTCTAATCTTTAATTATTCTTTTGTGGGATGTATGTATGGTGATGAATGTTGTAATCATTTAATTTAAGCATTGTGAGAATTTTGTAATAGTTTAAAATTTATTTTCTGCTATTCCTTTATCAGCTTGATATTCAATTTCTTTTAAAAGTTGTTCCAGCAAGGTTGCCCTGCCATTTTTATGGTGTATGGCTGTCCCTAGAACAATACATTTGTGATTACAATTTATTTCAATTCAGTTTGTATTTATTTCGTTATTCCTCTTTGGTTTGAGATTTGATACAAAGATCTTTCTAGAAATAAGGTTGTCCTACCATAAACTCTGGTTTTTGGTGAAAGGTTGTCCTTAGAACAACATTTGTATCAACCTCTCAAGATCTAAATTTTGAGGTTGTTTCACTTTCCTGCATTGTGATTTAATTTGGCTATCATATTCTTTTTAATTCTGCTGTTATAAGTTTTATTTGGCATTGTCCTATTCACCCCCCCTCTAGGACATATAGCTAGGCATTTTCAAGTGGTATCAAAGCCTAATAGTTCTTTTTTAATTCTTGGATTTAATTCCTGAGCTAACGATTTAAGCTATTTAAGATGTCAAATTTTGATATCCTTTCAGTCACAAGGCCTCCACCCTTTGATGGCTCCAACTATGCCTATTGGAAAGCCAGAATGAGGATTTTCCTCAAATCAATGGATGAAAATGTGTGGCAAGCCACAGTGACTGAATGGAAACCTCCTATCATGGAAGTTACTGGGATTGATGGTTCAAAATCTATGAAAGTCACACCATATTACCAATGGACCACTCTTCAGAAAAGTGAGAGTAGTGCAAATGCTAAACCACTAAATGCAATCACTTGCGCACTATCACCGGATGAGTTCAAAAGAATCATTTCCCGTGATACTACAAAGCAAGCTTGGGATATATTAGAAATGACACACGAGGGTACTACAATTGTAAAAAAATCTAAAGTCCAACTCCTCACAACCAGATTTGAAGAAATTGATATGGAGGAAAATGAAATGTTTATGGACTTTTACATTAGATTGAATGACATTGTAAACTCAATGTGGGGTCTTGGCGATAAAATCCCAGAAAGTAAAGTGTGTGCAAAGATATTACGCTCACTTCCTGAACGGTTCAATTCTAAAGTAACCGCAATCCAGGAACTTCGTGATACGGATGATATGAGGGTAGAAGAACTAGTTGGTTCTCTACAAACCTACGAGTTAAACTTTAAAGCTCCTAAAGGTAAATCTATCGCACTAAAATCTTCTAAATATAATTCAGAAGAAAATTCTGATTCAGAAGATGATATGGCTCTTTTAGCTAAGAAATTTTACAAGATTTTCAAAAGCAAGAAAATGGTTGATTTTCAAAAATCGAATGATAAAAAGAAGTTTAGACCCAAATCTCGAAAATCTTTGAAAGATAGTCAATGTTACAACTGTCAAGAATATGGGCACTTAGCAAATAGATGTCCTAAAAAGGACAAACCCAAGAAGAAGGGTATGTTGGCTACATGGGATGAATCATATGATTCTGAAGCTTCTTCTGAATCAGAAGATTCTGAAACT
The DNA here is from genome assembly GCA_021015155.1 of Magnolia officinalis. Taxonomy (NCBI): domain Eukaryota; kingdom Viridiplantae; phylum Streptophyta; class Magnoliopsida; order Magnoliales; family Magnoliaceae; genus Magnolia; species Magnolia officinalis. The sequence continues at coordinate 60,532,768 of JAJHSJ010000002.1, forward strand.
GAGTTGGGCAATGAGGTTAAAGCTCTTATGACTCTAGCCAAATTCACATTTTCAGATAATGACTCAACAAGTGAAGAAAATCTGAGTAGTGAATGTGAAAATGAAGATGATCTTCAAGACGCTTATAATGCCCTATATAAGGAAAGTTGTAAAATTGCTGTCAAACTTAAACTTTAAAAAGAAAAGTTTTCTAAACTCAAAGAATGTTTTGAATCACTTGTCTTAGAAAAATCACAAATTTCAGATTGTTTTGAAAAATCAAAATGCGATTTGGAATTCAAGAACTCCCTAATTATTGATTTGAAATCTGAAATTGAGAAACTCAAAACTGAAGTATCTTCTCTTCTGAGTCTAAAGGACACATGGAAATATAGCCAAGGAGATCCAAAGTTAGAAAAACTTTTATCTGGATCAAGAAAATGTGGCGATCTATCCGGGTTGGGCTACGATAAAAATCTACCTCCTAAACAAAAGTATACTCCTCCTATGTGTGTTAAAAGAGAGTCCTCAAACTCAAAAGGGAAAAGTACTTATCAAGATTTTTCTAGAAATTCAAAAACTTTTCAAAAACCTAGAAGCAGCCATGTCAACTTTAATCAGAAACGAAATCCACTAGCTGAAAAGATAGTTGATTTACTCAAGGAGCTCTTAAAATCTAACTCTATAGGTCATTCTTACAACTATAAACAAAAGAAGACCAACTATGTTCCTAAACCCAAAACTGTTTTGAAATGGGTTCCTAAAGTTGCTTGCTTGGTTGCTCACACTGCTTTCAAAGCAACAAGTCATTCAAAGTGGTACCTAGACAGTGGATGCTCCAGGCATATGACAGGTGACAAAGCTTTATTCACGGATCCTGAAAGATATGACTGATGGTTCAGTCACATTTGGTGATGGTAGCAACTGCAAGATTATAGGCCAAGGTACGGTTCAACTTTTTAATCTTCCTGTGTTTAAAAATGTCTTATACGTTGAAGGCTTAAAACATAACTTGCTTAGTATATCTCAAATATGTGATAATAACCATAGTGTTCGCTTCTCTAATCAAAGCTATGAGATACTAAATAATAAGGGTTCTGTAATATTAACTGGACGTAGAACGTCTGAAAATTGCTATATTATTAGCGAATCCAGCTCATCTAATCAAACATGTTACATGGTTCATACAGACGAGACTGATTTATGGCACAAGCGTCTTGGACATGTTCATTATCGAAATTTATATAGATTGAGCAATCAAGAACTTATAAGAGGTTTACCCAAACTTCAGAAATTAGATAAAATATGTGGTGAATGCCAGATAGGCAAAAAAACAAGGAACTCACATAAAAGGTGAATTCAAATACCACATCAAAACCACTCGAACTTCTTCACATGGATCTAATTGGACCTACTAGAACGGAAAGTCGTGGTGATAAAAAGTATATTCTGGTAATAGTTGATGACTTTACCAGATACACTTAGGTAGTCTTCTTAAGGGATAAATCTGAAACCCTTGAAGAAGTAAGAAAAGTTCTCAAAAGGATTCAAACTGAAAATCTTCTCAAATCAGTAAGATTCGTAGTGATCATGGATCTGAATTTGAGAATAGCAATTTTGAGAAGTTCTGTACCGACCAAGGAATATTACATGAATTCTCAGCTCCCAAAACTCCACAACAAAATGAAATTGTGGAAAGAAAGAATAGGGTGCTTCAAGAAATGGCTAATGTCATGTTGAATAGCATGAAGCTCTCTAAAAATCTTTGGGCTGAAGCTGTAAATACAGTTTGCTATATTATTAACCGAGTTTATACTAGCAAAGATAATAATAAAACAGCTTACGAATTATGGTTCAACAAAAAGCCTACTGTCAAATACTTTTGAGTTTTTGGCAGCAAATGCTATATTTTACGTGATCGTGAAATTTTGGGAAAATTCGATACAAAGAGTGATGAAGGGATTTTTCTAGGATATTCCTTAAATAGTCGTGCTTATAGGGTTCTGAACAAAAGGATTGGTGTGATTCAAGAATCCATCAATGTTGTCATTGATGATCACTTAAATAAGCCAATCTCGAATTCAGATAATGATGAAGTTCTAATCATTGATAAACCCGATACTTCATCAAATCAGACTGAATCTGAATTGAGGACTGTTAAAGATCATCCAACCACTCAAATTCTTGGAAACCCTCTCACTGGTGTTCGCACCCGTAGACAACTTGAGGATTTATGTAATTATGTATGTTTTACATCCCAAATAGAACCATCCAATGTAAAAGAAGCTCTTGCTAATGAGAACTGGATTGTTGCAATGCAAGAAGAACTTAATCAATTTGTAAGAAATGATGTTTGGTATCTCATACCAAGACCTAAAGACAAACACATCATTGGAACAAAATGGATTTTCAAAAATAAGTCGGATGAAAGTGGAAATATAATTAGAAACAAGGCTAGACTAGTGGTACAGGGTTATACTCAATGTTGAGGCACAAAAAATATCTCATTGCAGTGGTCAGAGAATTCCATGACCGGGGGTATTTTTCTAATTTTCATGTCCGGGGGTATTTTGGTAATTTTCATGTTCGAGGGTATTTTGGTAATTTTCATGTCCGGGGGCATTTTGGTAATTTTCATGTCCGGGGCATTTTGGTAATTTCCATGTCCGGGGGTATTTCGGTAATTTCAATGTCCAGGGGTAGTTTAGGTATTTTGGTAAAAATCCATGTCCAGGGGTAGTTTAGGTATTTTGGTAAAAATCCATGTCTAGGGGTAGTTTAGGTATTTTGGTAAAAATCCATGTCCAGGTGTAATTTAGGTATTTTGGTAAAAATCCATGTCCAGGGGTAGTTTAGGTATTTTGGTAAAAATCCATCTCCAGTGGTAGTTTAGGTATTTCAGTAAAAAGGATTAAAAAGGGTATTTTGGTAATAAAGCGGGTACAAGTGTCATTTTAGTGAAAAGAGGCTGTACACCACCATCTAAGAAGAGTTTGGTGGACACCATGATTTAAGAAAGGAAGAAGTCCATTTGTGAAGAGATAAGTGGTGGTGATCACCACTCTGTAAGGTGGTAGGGCCTATAAATACCCTCCCTGATTCATTTGATGGGTTGAATCGAATTCGATCGGTTAGTGAGCTAGAGAATGAGAGAGAAGCAAAGCAGGAGAAGGAGAACAGAAGCGCTTTGCGCGGAACCGCACAACCGAAGTGCGCAAACTGGCCGAAAGAAAAAGCTTCTTCATTCCACTGTGTTACTGGTGAGGCTCATTGTGGCTGCCTTCTGGAAGATCCACACCGTCCACCGTCTTCCTCTCGAGATTTCGACAGTCAAAGACTAGTTTTGATCATCCGATGATGGGCCCACCAAGATAATCAAGCTGCAATGGAAACTCAACGGTCCGTTTACGATCGCCATAACGATCATATGGAGGAGCATGGTCACCAAAGCTTAGCATGGTTTCAATTGGTTTTTCGCCCTCTACCTGATGGATGACTCAGATCCTTCATTTACGTCACGAGTGTGGCCCACAACAAAGAGACGAAAACTCTGTTTTTGACAGAGTCGACGTACGTCGACTCTTCGAAATTCGGTGGGCCCCAGATCAACAGAGATAAAGAAATCTACTCCGTCCATTGAATTCATGACGGAAAACCACCAAGGAAAGATGATTTTTGAAGTAAAATCAGTGCGGCCAGCTAGGTTATCTACTCTGCCGTTCATTCCACATTCAACGGTTAAGATCATGCAACAGTCTGCATGGTGACAAAAGGACAACTAGGCAACGGTAATGCTCACCTTCTGAAGAGAATAGACGATTCAGATCAATGATTTTAGTACGGAGTGGGCCACACTAAGAAAACTTCAAAGTCACAGCGTTTACGCTGTTTGTATTTTGAAATGAAGAAGATGAAATCGGTCAGAGCCAACCGACCGATTTTGAGAAATTCCATGCACGACTTGTGCACTCATGTACTATGTACATGCGATGTACATGTGGGGCTGATGGTGAAGTTCGTGAGAAATCCGCTCCGACCATTCACTTGCCCACTGTATTTAACGCGTTGAGACCGAGTTTGAAGAATATCCAGATATCAGGCGGGCCCCAAATCACGATCTCAGGGGCTGATTTGTCAGTTTAGCCATTTCTACAAGGATTCAGGAGCTGAAACTGGACGTGTACGGTTAATTTATGGTTCTAAGGCTTCATATAAAGTTTTGAGCAGAATGGATGGTGGAAACCCCATGATCTTACGTTTTGGGAGACTTTTTAGGCCCGTCTGATGTGATCGGCCTGATTTCTGTGGGTCTTGACTACACTTCAACGGACTTCTTCATATTTTAAGGAAGAATGACCAGAAGGATGCTCCATCTCATTGAAGATTGGCTGATTGAATCAGCAATTCCTCCCAAGTATTGGGAGATGACCGAAATAGCGCCGTTATGCTGCTGAAATTTCTATCTCATTAAAGACTGGTTGATCAGATCAACAATTCCTCCTAAGTCATAGGAGATGATTGAAACAGGTGTCGGAATACTGCCAAAATTTCTATCTGATTATTTTCTCTTTCATTTAGTACATTACATTAATTGTACTTTGTTTTCAGAATCAAGGGAATCAGAGGATGTAAATGAACTCAGAATAAATGTGATCAATGTTCTCTTATTCTTTCTTTGTTATCATTGAACAAATTCTCCAAATCAAATACATTTGTTTTCTTGTCGAAACACTCAAATAGAAGAAATTGATTTTGATGAAACTTTTGCACCAGTACCACGTCTTGAATCTATCAGGCTATTTATATCCATTGCATGTTTTAGAAAGATAAAAATATATCAAATGGATGTGAAAAGTGCTTTTCTAAATGGCGTTTTATATGAAGAAGTATATGTTGAACAACCAATGGATTTTGAAGATCCCAAAAATACTGATCATGTGTATCGGCTTAAAAAGGCACTTTATGGATTAAAACAAGCACCTAGGGCATGGTATGAGAAACTAACAAAAAAAATTTTAAGTCATAATTTTCAAATGGGATCTGTTGATAAAACTCTATTTATTAAAAAACATAATGATCATATCTTAATAGTACAGATTTATGTTGATGATATCATCTATGGATCAACTTGTACTAACTTGACTACTGAGTTTGCAGACTTGATGAAATCACAGTTTGAAATGAGCATGGTTGGGGAATTAACTTATTTTCTTGGTTTGCAAGTTAAGCAGCAATCTGAAGGAATATTCATCTCTCAATCTAAGTATGCCTTGAATCTAATCAAGAGATTTGGATTTGAGAATGGCAAGAATTTCGATACTCCTATGAGTACTACCCTGAAACTCTCAAAAGACTATAATGGTAAAAATATTGATTCAAAACTTTATCGGAGTATGATTGGTAATTTGTTATATTTAACTGCTAGTAGACCTGATATTTCTTTAAGTGTTGGTATTTGCGCAAGATTTCAATCTGATCCAAAAGAATCTCACTTGATTGCTGTTAAGAGGATTATTAGATATGTTGCAAGTACTATAAATCTTGGTCTCTGGTATCCTCATGAGACTAGTGTCCAACTTGTTGGGTACTCAGATGCTGATTGGGTTGGTAATCTAGATGATAGAAAATCAACCAGTGGTGGTTGCTTTTACATTGGAAATTGTTTAGTTTCTTGGTTTAGTAAGAAACAAAATTCTATATCACTATCAACAGCTGAAGCTGAGTATATCGCAGCTGGTAATGCATGTATGCAGCTAGTTTGGATGCAACGAATGCTAAGTGATTATGGAATTAAACAGGATTCTATGTTATTACATTGTGATAATTCCAGTGCAATAAATATTTCAAAAAATCCTATTCAGCATTCTCGTACTAAGCACATTGACATTAGATTTCATTATATAAGGGAATTAGTAGAAGAAAAAGTTATATCTCTGGAATATATTCCTACCGAAGATCAACGAGCTGACATTTTCACAAAACCTCTCGATAAAAGCAGGTTCAAAAAGATGAAATTTGATCTTGGCATGTGCATTTTGAAATGATTATTTATGCCTACTTGTATCATAGTGTATATATTTGCTAGATTGAATTCTAATTTTTGAATAATTTGCAAGAAATATGAATTTTTTTTTTGACATTCTTCGACCAGTCGTGAGTATACTCGACCACTCGACCTTCGACCGGTCGTAGATATCCACGACCAGTCATAGATCTCAGAAATCACTTAAAATTTGGGGATTTTTGCTTTCTTCCTCATTTCATTTTTCCTCTCTAAGGAGCCGAGCTTCGACTTGTCGAACCCATCTTTCATGTTCTTCAAGGTTAGTGTTCCAAATCACGTTTTTCTTGCAGATTTGTGTCTAGATTGTTTACTTTTCAAGCTTTAAGCTTTGTATTTTGGATTTCATTGAGATTTGGGGTTTGGATTTTGAAAAATCTGTTTTGTGTAAACCCACTTCTCAATCCTTTACAATTTCTTAATTCCTTGATATCCTTGTTGCAAATGGCTTCTCGAGGTAGAAAAACTACTTCCCGTGGTCCTTCTTCTTCCTCCAGATCGACCATTATCTTTAAGCGTCATCTTCTTGTTCCCAATGATGATCCATCTTATGTTAGGGACATCAGATTACGTAATGTTATTGTTGAACATCCTGTTGATGTTAATCATATTGCACCTTTTGACATCCTTCCTATGCTTGAAGCTGTAGGTTGGGTTAACTTATTACATTGGGGTGGGCCTGCATACCGGTCCATTGCTCAATCCATGTTTACATGTATTAGTGCTTTTTCACAGGATAATTTAACTTTTAAAATATCTACTAGAGAAGGGCCTTTTGACATTGATCGTCATTTAATTTCAGCCCTTATGGACATTCCTGTGAATGATGAGGGTATTCTTATCCATAACTTAACTGATAAACCCTCAATGTCTGAAAAACGCATGCTCACTAGAGACTTGTGCAACATGGATGTTCAATGGACACAAAAAGGGAATGCTCTTCCCACAAGGTATTTGTTACCCAAGTACAGAATTCTCCACAAAATCTTTGTGTCTAATCTGTATCCTCGTTCGGGTAATAAAACTGACTTGACTTCGTTTATGGTTCGTGTTATCCATGCTATCTCCAAAGGTACTCAGATTTGTTTACCATCCTTAATCTGTCATTTCATTCTTCAGTTTAGACTCCATCCTGGTCATAGTGACATTCCTTTTGCCAATTTAATGACTGTATTGGCTACACATATGTTAGTCGATATGCCGGTTGATGAGGCACCAATCCATCATCTGATCTTCAACAATACTAATATCAATAAGATGAAGCTGGATCTACTTCCTGAACAAGGTGGTGGTGGTGGTGGTGGTCATGAAGAAGCTGGTGATGACATTAATATGGATGACATTTTTGAGGAACTGGATTCTGACTCGACAAATGATCCAGATTTTGAACCATCTGATGTTGATGCTCGTCTGAGTGCATTAGAGGATAAAGTTGAGAATATAAATGTAAAGATGGAAAACATGTCTGTTGCTCATGATTTACAATTCAAATACATGCGCAAATATCTTAGGCGATTGAACAAAGGCATGCACCAACTTGATCCTTCTATTCCTACTCCGTCATCTGGTTCTAGTTCTGATTAGTTTATATGAGACTTCTGGTCTGTAATAACTTTTTAACTTAGCACTTGGTTGACTGAGTTTGAGTAGGATATTATCTATGTTTTATGCTGGATATTTATTCTATGTGAAGCTATGTTAAGTATCTCTATCTCTGTTTTGCTATAATCTCATAACTCCTCATGTTTACTCTCATATATCCCTTTATTTAGTTCTCCTTTATTGTTGTTTCCTTTGTCATATTGTGACAAAAAGGAGGAGAATGGTTTATTCTTAACGATATGATTGTGAGAGGAGTAGCATTGGTTATGTTACTCAGGGGGAGTACGTTTGAACTGGTATGTTTGAACTGGTTGAATGTTGAATGTTGAATGTTGAATATTGAATAATGATTTGCAGGTAAGCCAGTTGATATGAACTGGTTCATATCTTTTTAACCAGTTGTTTTATTTTATGTTTATCTTAGTTATGTGTTTTGTCACTAATTTGACAAAGGGGGAGATTGTAAGTGCTACACTTTATATCCCTATTTGTTGTCAAATTTGTAGTGCCAAAATCACTGTTATATATCTTGCATAAGTGAAGCTCTCTCAAAGATCAACATTCATGAACAAGCTAAGCTCACAACAGGCTAAGCTCACAACAAGCAAAGCTCACGAGTACAAAGATCAAACTTGAATGTAAGAACTACTCACAAGACATGACTCAAGCTGCAAGACTTCAAGAAGAGTACAAGGCAGTTCATAAAGAACTCAAGACACTTTCAAGATTGAGCTACATCAAGATTTCAAGATTGAACTACATCAAGACTTCAAGGCTCATACTTCAAGGTCACTAGTTCCTAATGTTTCAATGTCCTTACTTCATGGTTAAGGTTTGACTGACCTTAGGTTGACCTTAGAAGTAGGTCACTTTGGATACATACATCGAATGTTTATTTTACATAAGTTTGGTCTGTTCTTCGACTAGTCCTAGAGTTGCTTCGACCAGTTTAAGAAATTCCTCGATCAGTCGTAAGTTTGTTACAAAAATCGGATAATTTCTGTTAGGCTTCGACTAGTCCAGGAATCTGTTCGACCAGTCGAAGGAACAGTGTCGACTGCATCTTCGACCAGTCGAAAGTCTTCGACTCAAAGTCCAGCGATGAATTTCAAGTTCTTCGACCAGTCGAAGGTGACCTACGACCAGTCGAAGGAGTCCTTCGACCAGTCGTAGAACGGTCAAAGCTTATCGCGCCTGATTTTTCAAATATCTGTTATTGCTTCGACTAGTCGAAGAGCTCTCTAGACCAGTCAAACACGCGATCTGCTCACCTATAAATAGAGCACGAATCTCAGAAGAAATAATCAAATTAATTAATTCATTCAAGCCAATCTTCGTTGAACTTCTGAGAGATAATTCTGTGCTCCATCTAAGCTAATTGTGCTTATTTAATATTCTCTTTCCTTAGCTTTATTTAATTGATTTTGTTTCTGCTATTCCAATCTAATTTGATAAGAGGAATTGTTATTTCCTTTCTTTGGAATCAAAATCAATTAAGGCAAGCCCTACTTGGTTTAATTTAAAATCTATTAGAATTAGAACCATTGTAATTGAGTACTGGACATTGAACTTGGACATTCAATCATCTGCTCTAACTTGGTTCTACCGGGCTGCTACAACGAAGGAGATAATCAGGTATTTTACATTTAATTGTAAATTCCTTTCTGTTTTGGTTTCTTTCAAGATTTGCCAGAAAAATCTTGTTGTATTGGTTATCTGAGGAGAGCCAGGAAAACTCAGAAGTGGGGTTTTTTTAATTGTGTAAGCCCACAGACAAAGACACAATTGTAAAGGTTTTTGGTGAACCTGGGAAAACCTATTTTGTTAGTGAACGCTAATATCCCCTGTGTGAGGATATTAGGAGTGGAGTAGCATTTTGTGTGGCTGTTGTTTAACAGTTGGTGAACACACAGGCGAACCACTATAATCCCTTGTGTTGTGGTTGAATGATTTATACTTCTAATCTTTAATTATTCTTTTGTGGGATGTATGTATGGTGGTGAATGTTGTAATCATTTAATTCAAGCATTGTGAGAATTTTGTAATAGTTTAGAATTTATTTTCTGTTATTCCTTTATCAGCTTGATATTCAATTTCTTTTAAAAGTTGTTCCAGCAAGGTTGCCCTGCCATTTTTATGGTGTACGGCTGTCCCTAGAACAATACATTTGTGATTACAATTTATTTCAATTCAGTTTGTATTTATTTCTTTATTCCTCTTTGGTTTGAGATTTGATACAAAGATGTTTCTAAAAATAAGGTTGTCCTACCATAAACTCTGGTTTTTGGTGAAAGGTTGTCCTTAGAACAACATTTGTATCAACCTCTCAAGATCTAAATTTTAAGGTTGTTTCACTTTCCTGCATTGTGATTTAATTTGGCTATCATATTCTTTTTAATTCTGCTGTTATAAGTTTTATTTGGCATTGTCCTATTAAACCCCCCTCTAGGACATATAGCTAGGCCTTTTCACCATAGCATCGGGAACCCATCCCCAATAACGGATGGATCCCATGCATGCCGAAATCTGAGGTGGACGCCCGAAATCGGCCTTTAAATCATGGCCATTATATGGGATATTCACACGTGCTTAGCCCTATAAAAGCTGGTCGTTGGCCTCGGGATACAGACTCAAGCTCGTAGAGAAAGAGAGCTAGGGGGAGAGAGAGAGAGAGAGAGAGAGAGAGAGAGAGAGAGAGAGAGAGAGAGAGAGAGAGAGAGAGAGAGAGACTTGAGGAGGGCGGACTCGATGCCGCACTGAGTCGACCCGGTCCGTGCGGGGTTGAGTCAAAACAGAGCAGTCCAGTTTAGCTAGTTTAGGAGAGATTAAAGGAAGGGAAGGAGATAGGAGAGGTAGGAAAGGCTGGAGAGAGTGGGAGAGAACCCGACACCCACACTGCACCAACTCAACTTGACCAGCTCGGATCGAGTTGGGTCAATTCAGGCCAAGGGAACTTCATTGCCAGGAAAGAAGAAGGAACCCAGGTAACACCGAGCACCCCATCTCCATTGCCCATCTTAATTCTCATTATAGTGGGGTCGTTTCGCTCTCAAAAATAGGCCATGTGTTGGCTGAAATATGGGACGAGATTGGCTGCAGGTCTGGGCTAGATATTGTCTTAGATCTGAGTCGGAACCTGGCCAAGATCAGCCATGAGTGTGGACTGAGAATCTGACTTGAATGCAGCAGACCCAAAATTACATTGGGCCGAGAAACTAGCCTTCAACTGGGCCGTTTGGCTCTCATAATCAGGCCACGTAACGGCTAAAACATGGGCTGTTACTTGAGCTGAATAAGAGCTTCACTTAGGCCACGATTTAAAACTAGAAAATAGCCTTTAGTGGGTCGTGCAGATGGACTACAACGTCCTCTAGCTACTTCGTGTAGTGGGCCAAAAATGGCCACGTTCAGGGCCGAAATCAGCAACTGAAAGGAGGCTGAGAACAGACCTAGTTCCAGCCTTAAAGTTGGGCCGAAACCAGTCTTTCAGTGGGCCGTAACCGGTCCTTTAGCACGACTAAAAGCTAGGTTCAAAATGGCTCTCAAGTGGGCCAAGTACGACCTTAGTATGGGGAAGCGATCTGGGCCTGGGAGCAGCCACACCACCGATCATAGTGGGCTCCACCGAGCGCATGCCCAGTGGGCCTCACTACAACTACATGGGCCGCACTCGACCTTACAATATGGGCCACACTCGTGTAGTAGTGGGCTGCCGAGTTGGGCCAAAGACTGGTCCAGCCCAGATCGTTTGGGGCAAAATTTGGACGGCCGAGTTGGGCCGGATAAGGTCCAGTCCAGCCTAACTTCTAGGCCATCCATGGCCAACAATAATGGGCCCTGATTGGGCCCAGTTTGGAATATAACTGGGCAGTCAGATCGGGCTAAGGTCAGGCCCAGTTCATGCCCTAATTGTTGGGCCAAGACTGGCCCAAAGTCACGTGTAGAAGGGCCCTTATCAAGTTACCCACTTGCCAACTTACAGATTAATAGTCTTCAGAACACTGAAATTGTGATAATGACCGCTTTAGTTGAAGTGGGAATATGCCAAGATGTCCTAGAGGAGGGTGAATAGGACTTTTTAAAATTTTAGGATGATTTAAAACCTATCAACCCTATGCAGATAGAAGGATTTCTTCAATGTAACTCTAACGGCTTCCAAGCCAAATAGAGGATCCAATCATAAGACTATTCAAAACATAAACAAGATGTATAACATAGTTTATGATGGATGTAACTGTGTGTGAGATGTGATTCTAATTAGTTCTAGGTAATCATGTAAACATGCATTATGAGAACATTCAGAGAAATCACACAAGCAATAAAGTAAATAGCAATCCCAAACACAGTCGTTTTTATAGTGGTTCGACTACGTGTCTACTCCACTTCCGGCGGACGCACTCAACCCTTGAGTGTACCGGATCTCACTAACGGAGGTTTTAAATTAGGTTTACCTCAAACCAATACAACCTACACAAGGCTAACTCTAGGACCTACACATGGTACTTAACATGTCTCTACGAGACACAAGTTTATGCCCCACACAGGAGTAAGGGTCAACACACAACACCCAAATTTTAGGCTACACAGGCCAGGATCCACACAAGGAACCTAACAGTATATGCCCTACACAAAATAAAGGTCAACACACAACACCTACGTTTTAGACCACAAAGGTCAAGGACCTATACAAAGGACCTTAGTTTATGCTCTCCACAGAGCAAGGGTCAACACACAGCACCCCCACGTATTCTCCCATCGGATGCCTCCTATGAGGACCTAAAAGGGGTGAGAATCACCTGTGACCCAATCCTATACAAAGGAATGATCAGTAGGGTCTCTGGACTCTAATGACTTACAGATAAGTAGATGAGACCCATTTAGCACGTTGATGAAGATCTCTTCCTTTGATGATGAAGAATCTTCAGCTCCCTTGAACTGCAACACAAATGATGCTCCAATGTATAGTGACGGGTTAGGTCAAGGTTATTTTGGAATCCTACTCTATTAAATGTTTTCCTATTCTAGAAATAGAGTGATTCTAATCATCTATGCATTCAAGGTATCCCAGCTTAATGATTTTCCATTACGGTGGTAGCTGGAGGATCCTTGAATGTGGAAGTTCATTCCGCAATCCACTCTATTGAATATCAATGATGAGTGTGGATTGGAGGATGAACTCCCATGAGAGAAAAAGGCTTAGGGTATATGATCTGGATTAAACACTCAAAAGCTCTATCTATTTTCTCTACAAACAACTAAAGGCAAGCTCTCTTTAAATAGGCAAAAAGTTCTAATGGAAATAAAATAGTCATATTTTTGACAGAGTTCGATATCATCGACCAGGCTTCGATATCATTGAGCGTATACTCCCGATACCATCGAATGGCCGGTCAATGACACAAACTTAATCTGTCAAATGCTTTGAACCTTTGAAATGGCCAAGCTATATGTCCTAGAGGGGGGGGTGAATAGGACTATGCCAAATTTAAATAAAATATACAGCGGAATAAATAATAAGAATTTAAATCACTAAACTTGAATTGTAGTATAGGAATGTAAAGCAATCAAAAATTGTTCTAAGGACAACCTTATACCAAAAACTAAAGTTTATGGTAGGACAACCTTATTTCTAGAACAAATATAAAAACAGAAGCTCAAACCAATAAAGTAATAGTAAGTGATAAATTGCAGAAATATAAATCTAACTATTACAACATTCACCACTGAGCTTGAAATGAAATGATTACAACATTCACATCCACATATACATCCCACACTGAATAATTAAAGATATAAAATGAAAATCAAATAACCACAAAACACAAGGGATTATAGTGGTTTGCCTGTGTGTACACCAACTGTTCAACAACAGCCACACAGCTACTCCACTCCTAATATCCTCACACAGGGGATATTAGCGTTTACTAACAAAAATGGGGTTTTCCCAGGTTCACCTAAAAACCTTCACGATTGTGTCTTTATCTGTGGGCTTACACAATTAAAAAAACCTCACTTCTGAGTTTTCTGGCTCTCCTCAGATAACCAATACAATGAGATTTTTCTGGCAAATCTCAAAAGAAAACCAAACAGAATTTACAACAAATGTAAAATACCTGATTATCTCCTTCGTTGTAGCAGCCCAGAAGAACCAAATTGGAGTAGAGATTTGAATGTCCAAGATCAATGTCCAATACTCACTTTATAATGGTTCTAGGTTCTAATAGATTTTAAATTAAAAACAACGGGCTAGCTTTAATTGATTTTGATTCCAAAAGAAGGAAAACAACAATTCCTCTTTTCATATAAGATTGGAATGCTAGAAACAAAATCAATCAAATAAAGCTAAAGAAAGAGAATATTAAATAAGCACACTTAGCTTTGATGGAGCACAAAATTATCTCTCAGAATGCCGAATTAAATTAGTTTGAATTAGTTAAATTCTTCTGAGATTCGTGCTCTATTTATAGGTGAGCAAATCACGTCTTCGACTGGTCTAGGAAGTTCTTCGACTGGTCGTAGAACCAACAGACATTTGAAAATTCGGGCGCGTTAAGATTTGACCGTTTCACGACTGGTCGTAGGTCTCCTTCGACTAGTCGTAGGTTTCCTTCGACTGGTCGTAGGATCCGAAGATCAGCGCTGGACTTTAAGTCGTAGGTCTACGATTGGTTTTAGATGCAGTCGACACTGTTTCTTCAACTAGTCGAACAGACCCCAGGACTAGTCAAAGCCTAACAGAAAATATCCGAATTTTGTAATAAACTTACGACTGATCCAGGAATTTCTTAGACAGGTTGAAGTAGTGCTAGGACTAGTCGAACAAAGTCTAGGACTAGTCTTAGAACTGACCAAACTCACGTAAATCAAACATATGACTTATGTATCCAAAATGACCTACTCTAAAGGTCAACCTAAGGTCAGTCAAACCTCAATCGTGAAGTAAGGACATTGAAACTTAAGGACAAGTGACCTTCGAAAGTAGTAAACCTTGAAGTCTTGTTGTAGCTAATCCTTGAAAGTATCTTGAGTTCTTTACGATCAAACTTGTAAGCTTCTTGACATCTTGCAATGTCTTGACTTGAGAGCAATACTTATCAATCACAGTTGAACTTGAGTAGAACTTTTTTCTTTACACTTGAGAGCATTGCTTGTTCATCAAAGTTGATCTTGAGTGAATCTTTGTACTTTACACTTGTGAGCATTGCTTGTTCATCAAGGTCGATCTTGAGTGGATCTTTGTTTGATCTTGAGTAGAGCTTCACATAGCAAGTTACATACCAGTGTCTTTGGCACCATAAATTTGACAACAGAAAGGGATATAAACTATAGCACTTACAATCTCCCCCTTTGTCAAATTAATGACAAAACACACTACCAAGATATGTTTACAGAACACAGAATATCTGAGTAACAAATCATGCATAGAATACAGAATATTTGAGTAACGAATCATGCACCAGTTGTCATCAACTGGCACAGTTAATATGAACCTGCAAATATGCAAATATGAAAATATTCAACATATCCATTCTCCATACATGTCTTTATAAGACATACAAAACTCCCCCTGAATAAAACATATCCCCAAATGAGTGAAACATATCCATTCTCCCCCTTTTTGTCATAAGAGGACAAGGAGAACAAGGAACATATAGAAAAGATATGAGATAAAAGCATAATTAACTCACAGAAATCAAATACTGAGTTTAAGCAAAGCTAACACCATAGTAGTAAAGTTATTACAACTAGAACAACTTAAACACTAATCTGAACCAGAAGAAGGAGCAGGGATAGTTGGATCAAGTTTATGCATCCCCTTGTTCAAGCGCCGAAGATATTTGCGCATGTACTTGAATTGTAAATCATGAGCAACAGACATGTTTTCCATCTTAACATTTATATTATCAACTTTATCCTCCAATGCACTCAGACGTGCATCAACATCAGATGGTACAAAATCTGAATCATTCGTAGAATCAGATTCAAGTTCTTCAAAGATGTCATCCATATTTATGTCATCAGAAGGAAGATCACTAGCTTCTCCCTCATGTTCATCATGACCACTGCCACTACCTTGGTTAGGATGAAAATCCAGCTTCATCTTATTGATATTAGAATTGTTGAAAATCAGATGATGGATAGGTGCCTCTCCAACCGACATATCGACTGACATATGTTTACCCAACATAGTCATTAAATAGGCAAAAGGAATGTCACTGTGACCCGGATGGAGTCTAAACTGAAGAATGAAATGACAGATTAAGGATGGTAAACAAATCTGAGTACCACTGACAACAACATGAATAACACGAACCATATACGATGTCAAATTGGTTTTATTACCCGAACGAGGATACAGATTAGACACAAAGATTTTGTGGAGAACTCTGTATTTATGTAACAAATACCTTACGGGAAGCGCATTCCCTTTATGAGTCCAATGAACATCCATGTTGCACAAGTCTCTAGTGAGCATACGTTTTTCAGAAACTGAGGGAGGGTTTATCAGTCAAATTATGGATAGGAATTCCCTCATTATTCACTGGAATGTCCATAAGAGCAGAAATTAAATAACGATCAACGTCAAAAGGCCCTTTTCTAGTAGATATTTTAAATGTTAACTCATCCAATGAAAAATCACTAATACTTGCAAACATGGATTGGGCAATGGACCGGTATGCTGGCCCACCCCAATGTAATAGGTTATCCCAACCTACAGATTTAAGCATAGGAAGGATGTCAAAAGGTGCAACATGATCAATGAAAACAGGGAGTTCAACAATAACATTGCGTAATCTGATGTCCCGAACATAAGATGGATCATCATCGGGAGGCTGAAGATGCCGTTTAGAATAGGGGCTAATCTGGAAGAAGAAGACGGACCACGAGTCGTTGTTTTCTTTCCTCTAGAAGCCATTTGCAACAAAGATTTCAAAAAAAGAAGAAGTTGCAAAGATTTGAGAAGAGGGTTTGCTCAAAACAGATTTTGCAAACGAAAAACCTCAAATCACAATGAAATCCAAAATAGAAAGCTTCAAGAGAGAAAAGAAAACAATCTAGACACAGATCTGCAAGAAAAACGTAAATGGAGCACTAACCTTGAAGAAATGTAACAATGGGTTCGACTAGTCGAGGCTCGGCTCCTTAGAGAGTGAAAACGGAATGAGGAAGAAAGTGAGATCCCCAATTTTTAAGTGATTTACCGCGATCTACGACTGGTCGTGGATATGTACGACCGGTCGTAGATATTTACGACTGGTCGAGTACCGGCCAAAAATTCAGATTTCTTGCATAATGACCAAAAATAGAAATTCAAACTATCAAATATATACGCTATGATACAAGTAGGCATAAATAATCATTTTAAAATGCACATGCCAAGATCAAATTTCATTTTGTTAAACCTGTTTTTGTTGAGCGGTTTAGTGAAAATGTCAGCTCGTTGATCCTCGGTAGGGATATATTCCAAAGATATAACCTTTTCTTCTACTAATTCCCTAATATAATGAAATCTAATGTCAATATGCTTAGTACGAGAATGTCGAATAGGATTTTTTGAAATATTTATGGCACTGGAATTATCACAATGTAATAACATAGAATCCTGTTTAATTCCATAATCACTTAGCATTCGTTGCATCCAAACAAGCTGCGTACATGCATTACCAGCTGCGATATACTCAGCTTCAGCTGTAGAAAGTGATATAGAATTTTTTTCTTGCTAAACCAATAAACTAAACAATTTTCGATATAAAAGCAACCACCACTAGTTGATTTTCTATCATCTAGATTACCAGCCTAGTCAGCATCCGAGTATCCAGCTAATTGAACATTAGTCTCATGAGGATACCAGAGATCGAGATTAACAGTACTTGCGACATATCTAATAATCCGCTTGACAGCAGTCAAGTGCGATTCTTTTGGATCAGATTGATATCTAGCACAAATACCAACACTTAAAGAAATATCAGGTCTGCTAGCAGTTAAATATAGTAAACTACCAATCATACTTTGATATAATTTCGGATCCACATTTTTACCTGCAGAATCTTTTGAGAGTTTCAAAGTTGTACTCATAGGAGTATTGAAATTCTTACCATTCTCAAATCCAAATTTCTTAATTAGATTCATAGCATACTTAGATTGAGATATGAACATTCCATCAGGTTGTTGCTTTACTTGCAACCTAAGAAAATAATTCAATTCCCCAACCATGCTCATTTCAAATCGAGATTTCATCAAATCTGCAAACTCAATAGTCATGTCAGTACAGGTAGATCCATAAATGATATCATCAACATAGATTTGTATTAATAAGATGTGCTCATTATGTTTTTTAATAAACAGAGTTTTATCAACGCATCCCATTTGAAAATTATGGCTTAATAGAAACTTTGTTAGTTTCTCGTACCATGCCATAAGAGCTTGTTTTAAACCGTAAAGTGCTTTTTTAAGTCGATAAACATGATTGACATTCTTGGGGTCTTCAAAACCCATTGGTTGTTCAACATAGACTTCCTCATGCAAATCGTCATTTAAGAACGCACTTTTTACATCCATTTGGTAAATCTTGAACTTTCTGAAACACGCAATGGATATAAAGAGTCTAATTCATTCAAGACGGGCTACTGGTGCAAAGGTTTCATCATAGTCAATACCTTCAATTTGAGTGTAACCTTGAACCACTAACCTAGCCTTATTTCTAATTATATTACCAAGCTCATCAGACTTAATTTTGAAAATTCATTTGGTTCCAATGATGTGTTTATCTTTAGGTCTAGGTACGAGATACCAAACTTCATTTCTCACAAATTGGTTAAGCTCTTCTTGCATTGCAACAATCCAGTTTTCATCAGCAAGAGCTTCTTTTACGTTAAATGGTTCTATCTGGGATGTAAAACATGCGTAATTACATATATCCTCAAGTTGTCTACGAGTACGAACACCAGTGAGAGGGTTTCCAAGAATCTGTGTAGTTGGATGATCTTTAAAAGTCCTTAGTTCAGAATCAGTCTGGTTAGATGAAGTATCAGGTTTATCTGTTACAAGAATTTCATCATTATCTGAACTTGAGACTGGTGTGTTTAAGTGATCGTCAATGACCACATTGATGGACTCTTGAATCACACCGGTCCTTTTGTTCAGTACTCTATAAACACGACTGTTTAAAGAATATCCTAAAAATATCCCTTCATCACTCTTCGTATCAAAATTTCCCAGATTTTCACGATCTTATAAAATATAGCACTTGCTGCCAAAAATTTGAAAATATTTGATAGTAGGCTTTCTATCGAACCACATTTCATAAGCCGTTTTATTATTACTTTTACTAGTGTAAACTCGATTAATAATATAGCAAGCTATATTGACTGCTTCAGCCCAAAGATTCTTAGAGAGCTTCATGCTATTCAACATGACATTAGCCATTTCTTGAAGTACTCTGTTTTTCCTTTCCACTATACCATTTTGTTGTGGAGTTTTGTGTGCTGAGAATTCATGTAATATTCCCTGGTCGTTACAGAACTTCTCAAAACTGGTATTATCAAATTCAGATCCATGATCACTGCGAATCTTACTGATTTGAGAACCTTTTTCAGTTTGAATCCTTTTGAGAACTTTTCTTACTTCTTCAAGGGTTTCAGATTTGTCCCTTAAGAAGATTACTCAAGTATATCTAGCAAAGTCATCTACAATTACCAAGATATATTTTTTGCCACCTCGACTTTCCGTCCTGGTAGGTCCTACTAGATCCATATGGAGAAGCTCGAGTGGTCTTGATGTGGTATTGGAATTCACCTTTTTATGTGAGTTCCTTATTTGTTTGCCAATCTGGCATTCACCACATATTTTATCTAATTTTTGTAATTTGGGTAAACTCTTATAAGTTCTCGTTTGCTCAATCTATATAGATTTCGGTAGTGTACATGTCTAAGACGTTTGTGTCATAAATCAGTCTTATCTGTATGGACCTGAATGTTTCCTTCAACTTCTTGTCCAATAGTAACCTTCATAACTCTCTCTTCAGAGGTCGAATTTAGACTATTTCAGGTTATTGGATTGGTAACTTGTCAAGCTTCCAAATGGGACCAAATTTACCAAATTCAGAGACTGTAAGATATCCCAAAAGCACTTTGAAACTCTTCGATCGTCATTTTTCAATATGGATTGTTTATCTTTCCAAATTGCGCGATCCAACGGAGATGCCTATAACTCCATCATTTGATGTTGGATTGGGTCGATTTTTGGTCATCTGAATGGTCTTTAGTGCTCTTTCATTCTTGACTGGTATCGTCATATTCCGAGACCATTTGTGCATCTTTAAGTTGGATCGCAGTCGTCGATCCTGAATGTTTCCTTCATCTCCTTGTCTAATAGGAACCCTCATAACTCATTCTTTGGAGGTCGAATTTAGACTATTTCAGGTCATTGGAATGGTAACTTGTCAAGCTTCCAAATGGGATAAAAATTACCTAATTTAGAGACCGTTCGATATCCCAAAAGCACATTGGAACTCTTCGATCATCATTGTTGAGGCATGAAAAGGTGATGAAAGGATTGAAGCAGAAGAAGGATGGAAAAACAAAGTACTAGAAAGAAGAAGAATAAATGTCTTTGAAGTCGTTTGCGCGGACCGCACAAACGATATCAGTTGTGCGGGTCCACACAACCAAAGATCAGTTGCGCGAGTCTCAATAGATAGTTTCAGGGGAAGATTTCCTTGAACGGTAAATTTTGATATACAAGATGGGTCCCACTACACCGAAATCGAGGTTCCACACGTGCGAGGGTGTATAAATACCCCCTCCCCTCCTTCATTTGGATGGATTGAAGATTTTGAAGAAGAAGCGGAGCAAGGTGGAAGTCGAAGGTGAGAAGAGAAGGCAGTGGTGGCTTGTGCGGGTCCGCCCAACCAGACTGCCTTACAGTCTGTGAGGATAAAGGGCCGTTATGCTGTCGAAATGGCTGAAGTCTCCAAGTTCCTTCTGTTCAAGCATAAAAGGATCAGCAGAAGAGCATATTCCTCCTAAGTCCTAGGAGATGACTGAAATCACTGACGTTATGTTGCCGAATTTCATATTTAACTATGACTGTTGAACTTAAAATAATTCTTTTATTTTAAGCAATCTATCTTAGAATCAAGGGATGTTAGAAGGATGTAAATGAACTCAATATCAATAAAGTATGATGATCGTTTTGAATACTCTTTCTCTGTTATGTTTAAATAAGATAATCTCCCAAATAAAATACTTTTATTTTCTTGTTGAAACAAAATGGTGACTCTACTAGGGAAATGTTGATCTTATTTAACATTAGCAGTGAAATTGTTATAAAACTTTCATCATTGTTTGGCGTCTTTCAGACGCTAAAATGGCTACTCTCAGGATGAACATCCTCCCCTTCATCTCTAAGATAGATTATTTAATTCTTCAATTACTAACTACAATCATGTTTTCGGATCAAAGGTCTCCGCATCCGATTCTAATATACTACTCATGGCAACTTCCATAAGAAAAGTGAACTTCCAATTCATTCTGACTGGGTTTATGATAGAATAGACACCGAATCGAATTCTGAAGCGCATGACTCAAATCCATACAAGTGGGAACAACATGACTCGGGTATCAGCTGGGGTCGTATCAGCGTCGCCTCAACCATTAGGAAGCGATGATGGCTGGACTGTTGTAACATCTCGTAGAATGAGAGCACGAAATGCAAGAAATTTTGGAATGAATCAACCTTCGCTAAGAGTCAAAGGACCGATAACACGTAATACAATCAGAAGGAATCCTAAACTCGCTCCTCCGGCAATATATCCCGAACAAATAATCCCGCTATTGACAGCACATGAATTCTCAGTTCTGAGTTCCTCGAGAGTCAAACGAACAAAAGAGCATAAAGGAAAAGCACTGGTAATCAGATCGCCAATGTCCACGCCTCCCCAGGGAAGTTCACCAGTATCAGTATCGCCCCAATCGATAAATGACGTTAAGGGTATAGAAAATTCTAACAAAACCCCGTCCTCTCCCCTCTACGTGAGTCCCACTACGTCAGTATATTCTTGTTCTATTCTAACCATTACTTCATCAAAGAATGAAGAAGTTGCGGTAAATATGGCCGGGACGGATCCAGAATGTAGAGCGACTACGGAGGATCGTATTAATGAAATGGCATAAGCCCAAAGCGCATTAATAGAGGAATGCAGGAACCTCAGGGAAGCTCTGGCAACTCTTGCACACAATATAGCCCGAATGGCGGCCCCCCGGAGTATAATAAATGAACAAGAAAACCAGCCCGACGGTCTCTAACCACAGGGGGCAGGGTTATTGGGGTCCATCCCAGTAGCAAGAACTATAACACGGGATGAGGTGAGATAAGTGGTGGAAGAAGCTGTCATAATAGAAAGAGAATACGAAAATACTGGTCGTTTCAGGTATCAAACGCCATATTCTAGAGAGGTAGAAGATATTCCCTTTCCAGCGAATTTCAAACAACCGGATTTTCAAAAGTTTAACGGGGAAGGATCCCTAGAAGAACATTTAATGCACTTCATCACTAGTATGGGGAATTTTTCTATGATACCACAGTATTGCTTACGACTGTTCGGATCATCACTAACACATAAAGCATTTCGGTGGTATTCCAGTTTAGCACCGGAGTCAATACTCACTTGAGAGCAAATGCAAGAAATTTTCATGTCAAATTTTTTCTCTTCCGAGCGCGATGTTAGTATTACGGAGTTGGCTTCCATACGGCAGAGAGATGGAGAACCGGTAAAAAAGTTCATAGACAGATGGAAAATATTGGGAGCCTCGTGCAGTCAGTTACCGGAGGGAAAAGAGCAGGTTAAGATGTGTTTGAATTCTATGAGGACAGGAATCACGTTTGGACTCACCAGTGCTGATATTAGAACTTTTCGCGACCTGACTACTAAAGCTCACGCCTTGGAATTGATGACTCGTAAGATGCCAGCATTCCACCATGAGACAGCTAGGAGGGTATCCAGCAGGATGGCTGTGAATGCTATCGACTGCGAAAAAAGAGGCAAGGATACAAGAGACTAGAAGGAAAAGAGACCAAACCAAAGAGAGGAGTGGAGCAAGTCAAGGAATAAATACAGTGGAAAAAGGCCCAGGATGCTCAATTCTCATGAGGGATTTGCGTTTGACAAGGAAGACGCCGTCCCTATGATGAAACAACTGTTAAAAGCTGGCACAATAGAATTACCAAAGCCCAAACGCCCTGAAGATGTGACAAAAACCAAGGACAGAGATTTTTGCCGCTATCACCGCTTAGTGGGGCATCCGACAGAGAATTGTTATACATTGAAATGTATAACATAGTGGATGATAGATAGAGGCGAAATAGTACATGGTAAAGAAAAGGAAAGGGGTACTATGGCGACAATAAATATGCTTACAATATGAGGGAAAGCTCGGGATGCAAATAAGAAAGAAGAATATGGAACTTTAAAGAAGGTAGTAGTAATCACATTACGATCGGGTAAGAAGAATATGCTTAATTCAGAGACCGTTCGATATCCCAAAACCACGTTGGAACTCTTCCATCATCATTTTTCAATATGGATTGTTAATCTTTCCAAATTGCGATATCCAACAGAGATGCCTATAACTCCATAATTTGATGTCGGATTGGGTCGATTTTTGGTCATCTGAATGGTACTTTAGTACTCTTTCATTCTTGACTGGTATCGTTGTATTCTGAGACCATTTGGGCAACTTAAAGTTGGATCGCAGTCGTCAGTCCTGAATGTTTCCATCATCTCCTTATCCAATAGTAACCCTCATAACTCTCTCTTCAGAGGTCGAATTTAGACTATTTTAGGTCATTGGAATGGTAACTTGTCAAGCTTCCAAATGGGACCAAAATTGCGTAATTCAGAGACTGTTCGATATCCCAAAAGCACGTTGGAACTCTTCGATTGTCATTTTTCATTATGGATTATTAATCTTTCCAAATTGCGCGATCCAACAGAGACACCTATAACTCCATCATTTGATGTCGGATTGGGTCAATTTTTGGTCATCTGAATGGTACTTTAGTGCTCTTTCATTCTTGACTAGTATAGTCGTATTCCAAGACCATTTGGGCATCTTTAAGTTGGATCGCAGTCGTCGGTCCTGAATGTTTCCTTCATCTTCTTCTCTAATGGTAACCCTCATAACTCTCTCTTCAGAGGTTGAATTTATACTATTTCAGGTCGTTGGAATGGTAACTTGTCAAGATTCCAAATGGACCAAAATTGCCTAATTCAGAGACCGTTCGATATCCTAAAAGCACGTTGGAACTCTTCGATCGTCATTTTTCAATATGGATTGTTAATCTTTCTAAATTGCGCGATCCAACGGAGACGCCTATAACTCCTCTTTTGATGTCGGATTGGGTCAATTTTTGGTCATCTGAATGGTACTTTAGTGCTCTTTCATTCTTGACTGGTATCGTTGTATTCTGAGACCATTTGGGCAACTTAAAGTTGGATCGCAGTCGTCGGTCCTGAATGTTTCCATCATCTCCTTGTCGAATAGTAACCCTCATAACTCTCTCTTCAGAGGTCGAATTTAGACTATTTCAGGTCATTAGAATGGTAACTTGTCAAGCTTCCAAATGGGACCTAAATTGCGTAATTTAGAGACCGTTCGATATCCCAAAATCATGTTGGATCTCTTTGATCGTCATTTTTCAATATGGATTGTTAAAAATTTTAAATTGCACGATCCAACGGAGATGCTTATAACTCCATCATTTGATGTCGGATTGGGTCGATTTTTGGTCATCTGAATGGTACATTAGTACTCTTTCATTCTTGATTGGTATTTTCGTATTCCGAGACCATTTGGGCATCTTAAAGTTGGATCGCAGTCGTCGGTCTTGAATGTTTCCTTAATCTTCTTGTCCAATAGTAACCCTCATAACTCTCTCTTCAGAGGTCGAATTTAGACTATTTCATCTCATTGGAATGGTAACTTGTCAAGCTTCCATTTGGGCCCAAAATTGCTTAATTTAGAGACCATTCGATATCCCAAAAGCACTTTGGAGCTTTTCGATTGTCAGTTTTCAATATGGATTGTTAATCTTTCCAAATTGCGCAATCCAAAGGAGACGCCTATGGGCACTAAGTTCCTCCAGGTGGAGCCCGCAGTTCGGTGATCTAGGTAGTTTATCTGATGATCCCTAAAGGTCATCCATACAGAAAGATCCCAACCATCTTTCACCTTTACCAATTGAATATTGAATGTGGATCATTGCCTTATCCATCTAATTCAAGGCCCACCAAATGAATTGCTAGATTAACAAAATGTGGGCTCCACTTGTAGGCAATTGGGGCTTGACAATACATGTTTTGCTTGCATTGAATTGTTGGAATTATTTTTTAAAAATATCAAAAAGAGAACAATTTTAGATTATTACAGATTTTAGCAATGATATGCAGAGAGAGATATGTGATTTTCTGCTTTCGAATGCAAGTACGGATCGAACAAATCGGAATCTATTTCAGATTTAGAATTTAGAAAAGCCAGGTTTAAGAACCCAAACGTACTGCAAAAAATTTAGGAACATTTGAAAATCCAATAAAAGATAAAATAAAAAATCGATTCTGGGATGAAATATAGAGAGAGAGAGAGAGAGAGAGAGAGAGAGATTTACCGATCTCTGAGATGGAAATGAGGAATTCAGAAGTGCAGACCTGAACCGAAAATTGATCTCTCCATCTTCCATGGCCTATTTTAGGATTCCTACTAAACGTCTGGGGAAATAAGAAAACAACCAACACACACAACAACAAGCACAAACCAATGCACAGATCTAGTGATTAGGTCTAAATGACAATTTTGCTGAAAAAATCATACTGTGTGAATTTTCATTGTAAAACCCCAATTCAGGTTTCAACATTCAACATTGACGATGACCTATCTCAAGAGAGAGATTGATCGTGATATGGACAAAGAAAGAGGGAGAGATCTGAGAGAGGGAGATCGAGAGTGCTTGCGTTGCGGTGGTTGCTTCGGCACTCGACTAAGAGAGAGCGTTTGCTTTGTAGAAGGGGAGAGAGAGAGAGAGAGAGAGAGAGAGAGAGAGAGAGAGAGAGAGAGAGAGAGAGAGAGAGAGAGAGTGGGTAGCTGCTGGAGTTGCAGTACAAAATGGGTTTTACGGAGTTGCAGAGAGAGAGAGAGAGAGATGGGTCGGGGAGAGAGGGAGAGAGTGGGGTTAGGGTTTTTTTTTTTATTTATAGGGGTCGTGGTAATACCTTAGGAAGGTTTCAACGGTAGGCGTCATTCCCCACTATTGTTTTCTCTATGTTTCTATAGTGGGGTCCACTCCAACTTTGGATCTGCCTCATTCTTTGGATCATGCTCTACCTAACGGCTCGGATGTTGTAAACATATTGCCTGTTGGTTGCATTCTGCATGCTACAGGCTGTTTGTGATCATTGCTCTTAAAGAGTCGAAGAGTACCATCCGTCCATCTCGGCTGCACAGGGCCCATAGTCGTTCACTGATCTTAACCGCCCGTCGAATGGGCCTTCATGGATCGAGACGACCAAAATTTTGTAATCACAGGAAGATTCTGACCGTCAGATTTAATGGTTAGATGGAAAGAGGAAGTGGGTCTGCTTGATCATGTTATTGTTCGCGTTTTTGGGCCCATGGACGGTGCGGATCAAACCAAATGGCCACATGTACGGCATAGATGGACAATAATTTAGGAATGACAAAGGTACTCACATGAACTGGACGGGGCATTCATTGCACGAATTCTAACTTAGCACGTGCAGTATCACATAGAGCACGTGTACAAGATTCAGACCATTTATTCGGGAGGTGGTTTTGTTAACAGGGCCTGGCCCAGAAATCAGACTGGTCTGTTCACCAGGAAAGCCACAACTGTCTGGCAAAAATGGACAGTTCATACGACAAATTTCCATGCTGAGTGGACCGGTCTGACGGTGGCCTAGCTGATGAATGACCGGATCTCTTACTCAAACAATAGTTCGGCATGTGTGTGAAAATTCTCAAAAAGAAAATTCTAAATTTTTTCAAGATTATAAATTTGTTGAAATTTATCAAAAAAAAAATTAAAATTCTCAGTTTTTTCAAAATTATCAAAAAAAATAAAAAATCAATTTTTAATAGTTTTAGAAATTCTTAATTTTTTTTTTCAGAATTTTCAATTATTTGAAAATTTTCAATTTTTAAAAAATTTCCAATTTTTTTTTTCAAGATTCTCGAATTCAAAATACTTATTTTTTTTTTCAAAAATTTCAAAATTTTCAAAAATCTTAATTTTTTTAAAATTCTCAATTTTTTTTAAAAAATCATACATTTTCATAATTATCATTTTTTATTCTTAATTTTTCAAAAAAAAATTAATTCTTAATTTTTTAAAAGTTCTCAAAATATTTAAAAATTCTTAGTTCTTAGAAAATTCAAATTTCAAATCTTTTTCAAAACTCTCAATTTGTTTTCAAAATTCTCAATTTTTTTCACAATTGTCTCAATTTTTTTTTTTTTTTCAAAATTCTCAATTGTATCACAATTGTCAAAAATTTTAAAAATTATTAATTCTTTCAATATTCTCAATTTTTTTGCAATATTCTTAAATGTAGACTTTTAACCTTGGTTCCTATGCAACAGAGGCTAAAAAGTAAACTTTTGGCCTCGGTTCTTATGCAACTAAGGCTAAAATGTAGACTTTTCGCCTCGCTTCCTATGCAACCGAGGCTAAAAATTAGACTTTTCGCCTCGGTTCCTATGCAACCGAGGCTAAAAAGTAGACTTTTCGCCTCGGTTCCTATACAACTGATGCTAAAATGTAGACTTTTGGCCTCGGTTCCTATGCAACTGAGGCTAAAAAGTAGACTTTTCGCCTCGGTTCCTATGCAACTGAGGCTAAAAAGTAGACTTTTCGCCTCGGTTCCTATACAACTGATGCTAAAATGTAGACTTTTGGCCTCGGTTCCTATGCAACTGAGGCTAAAAAGTAGACTTTTCGCCTCGGCTCCTATGCAATTGAGGCTAAAAAGTAAACTTTTGGATTCGGTTCCTATGCAACTAAGGCTAAAAAGTAGACTTTTCGCCTCGGTTCCTATGCAACTGAGGCTAAAAAGTGGACTTTTAGCCTCAATTCCTTAGCAATTGAGACGAAAAATGAACATTTAGCCTTAGTTCCTTAGCAACCGATGCTAAAAACCACATTTAGCCTCCATTTTTTCAACTGAGGCTAAACAAGGGCAGACTTTTGGCCTCAATTTCTCACCGACTGAGGCAAAAAGGCAAACTTTTAGCCAAAAGGGTAGACTTTTAGCCTCGGTTGCTTACTAACCGAGGCAAAAGGACAGACTTTTGGCCTCAGTTGCTCACCAACCGAGGCAAAAGGCAAACTTTTGGCCTCGATTTCTCACCAACCGAGGCAAAAAGACATACTTTTAGCCTCGGTTGCTCACCAACTGAGGCAAAAGGGTAGACTTTTAGCCTCGGTTGCTCACCAACCGAGGCAAAAGGGTAAACTTTTGGCCTCAATTTCTCACCAACCGAGGCAAAAAAGGAACTTTTAACCTCAGTTCCTTTACAACCGAGGCTAAAAAGCACATTTAGCCTCATTTTTTTAAACTGAGGCTAAAAAGTTGAGGTTAAAGGCCTACTTTCTTATAGTGTGAACTCCAGTAGAAACCCAGTCCAATAATTGGATACCACATCATAATTTATGCTTGGAGCCAGGGTTGTTGTGCTTCATGATTCAGCTGGGTGGCACCAAGGGAAATAGCTTGGAAGGTGAGCATTGTACACTATTTCCCAAATCATACCATTTACAGCAATCACGGATGGAAGAGAGCATGAACTCCAATAGAAACTCAATCCAATAATTGGATACCACATCATAATTTATGCTTGGAGTCAAGGTTGTTGTACTTCATGATTCAAATGGGCATCAAAGGGAAATAGCTTGGAAGGTGAGCATTGTATACTATTCCCCATCATACCATCTATAAAAATCACAGATGGAACAAATTTGGTCACTTTGCCTAACATGGAAATTATTTCACATGTGTTATACCCTAAAATTAAGTCGTCCAAATTATTGTAAACATTTTAGATGCGCTATGAGACAAGAATTAATATTTTGATTATTACACTATAGGACTGGTGTGCATTTATTGGACAGTCGTAAATAAAACTATCTACAGTCCTATTCCCATAAACAAGCATCTTCCAATCAAAGGCTATGATTATTCAAACAAAGTGATGTTTTAATTGTAGTTGAGAAACAAGAAGGGATGAGGTACTATGGCCACCAGGACCTAGCTAGATACGGGGGCTTCATGTGGCCCATTGTGATGTATGTGTTTTATCCCAGCTATCCATCTATTTTTAAATATCATTACCTAGGTAATGAGATCAAAGATGAAGTAGATTGAATGGTCAAATAAACCACACTATTGGAAACAATAGGGATTGAACGGGCACAACTAGAAGCCTCTTGGGAGCCAAAAGTTTTGAATCAAGCAATTTTTATATTTTTCCAGGGATTATGTGACCTTATGAATAGGTTAGAAGTCAAACAAACACCACAACGAGCCCGGGGAAGGTTTCAACGGTGGGGTCATTGTGACCTCTGCTTCGTGTGGTGTGGCCCACTCGAACCTTATGAGCTCATGCCTTGATGAGAGGGCTGAATAAAAAACATATCATGGTAGGCCTTACAAAGCCTGGACAAGACCGCTGCTAGTAGCTAGGTCCTGATATAGATACTACCTAATCTGCGCCCCAGAGACAGTGGAACGAACCATACGTGTATTATTTTGAGTGCGTGCGAATGAGCACGGACGAGCGGTTAGCCAGATAACAACTTAGTGGATGTTACCTTTACCGTAGGGCCCACTTTGAACACATGTAGTATATCCACTCCATCCATCCATTTTTATAGACCATTTTACAATATGATCCCAAAAATTAAGCACATCTAAATCTCAGGTAGATCACACCACAAGAAATGGTGATGATTTAATGCTTATCATTAAATACTTCCCGAGGCCTATTGGAAGCAGATACATAATGTTTATTTTCCATCTAAATAGTTGATAATGTGAAAAAGAGACGGACTACGGTAAAATAAAAAAAATATATTGATCCAAAACGTTTTGGCCTTAAAAAAAAAGCTTTTAACAATCATTCATCGCTTTTTCCACTTTCTCCGGTGGTGTTCTATTTCACTTTTTGTGGTGTTCAATCCTCTCTCTCTCTCTCTCTAATTATTATTTTAAATGTCATTAAATAAGATGCAAAAACGGAATAGCGGCGTGGATATGAAACAAATTCATAAAGGTGGGCTCCACACGGTATCAGTAACGAAAGCACTGCTCAATATGCTCTCATCGCACCGAGTAAACTATGTCGAGCCTACAGTGAAAGCACTTCGTTTATCCACGCTGCAATCCAATTTTCCAAATCATTTAAGTAGTTGATCTCAAAATTTAAGCATATCTAAAGCTCAATGTGACCATACCATAGTAAATAGTAGAAGTATTGATTTCCACAGTTGAAACCTTCATAAGGGCCACGTTGAAATTTTCTTGTCATCCAATCTGTTCGCATGATTACACGGACATGGACGAAGGAAAAAATCTTGATCTCAAACTTCCGCCAACCCCAGGGACTTTTCAACAGTAGATGCTCAATTTACATTTGTTTCCGGTGGTGTGGTACACTTTGGATATACTTTGTTTTTAAAAAGGATTGCGTGTTGAGTAACTCGTACTGAGTAAAACCTGAGGGCCACCGTGATTTATGTATTTTATCCACTCTGTCCATCAATATGGGCCACAGGGAGGTTTCAACGGTGGAAATCATTATTCCCACTGTTCCTTATGGTATGGTCCACTTGAGCTCTGGATATGTTCAATTTTTGGCTAACCATTAATATGATCTGCAAAAACGGATGGACGGCGTGGATAAAGCAAATACATTCACAGTGGGCCCAACTGATTTTACTCAGTACGATAAGAGCCTACTGAATAACTCAGTACGCAATCCGATTTCCATCCCCTGCCCGTGTAAAAGGTGCTTGCTTCATGCAAAAGCAAACCGATTCAAATTCAAATCTCCGTCTCACAACGTTTCAACGATATTTCCATCCCCTTCACTATCTCTCGCCCAAGAATCTTCGTCTCTCTCTCTGGCCCTCTCACTTTCTTTCTCGCCCTCTCGTCCCAGAATCTCTGCAATGGGAAAGGTCGTACTCGGGCAGTGGAGAAAGGCGTCCTATCTCTCCCCCAATCCCCGTGAAAATAGTCATCGACAGTCCGGAAGTTGGCGACAGGATTATCAGGCGGAAAGGACAGCCGGAATCCATGGCTGCTGGATTGAGACCGGCATCCGAACGCCGCTCGACACCGAGTTTTTGGGTCTTCATTACTCAAGCAGGGGTACCGAATCTCAAGCCAACGATGAAAGATGAGGGAGAGATCCAACCGGATCTCACGCTATTGACGATGGCCCAGTTCTCTTCCCGGCTATGATGGAAATTCAAATCCAACCGTGTCTTGATGGGAGAGGACCACGCTGAAGGTTGACACGAGTTCCAATCAGGGATAGGCTGCAATTAACAGATTCCTCTACCGAAAATCTTATTAGAAGCTGATCGTTGGCCATCAATGGCTGCCGCAATCAACAGCAACGGCAGAGGATGAGGACTCGTCCAGCTGCGGTAGGGAATCTATGAATTCCGGTAGCGCAGTCCATCTCTAGTTGAGATGCAGGTAAGAGATCTCAGCCTTACTCTAATTAGAGCTCTGTCAATGGGTTTCGAAATCCCTAATAGTCCGATTTGGGAATTCAAAAAAATTCCTAATTCCTGATTTGGGAATTGAAAACACCAATTCCTGGATTTGGGATTGAAATCCCTAATATCTGGATTTGGGATTCAAATCCCTAATTCCTGGATTTGGATTTGAATCTGAAATCCCCAATTCCTTCTGATTTAGGAATTCAAAAACCCCATCACACCTGTCCCACATGATGATACCAAGCACACATAAAACCGCCCTGGCTAGCCTATCAGCCTCAAAGTTAGCTAAATCAAATGTACTACTAACAATAGAAAAGACACTGAGAACAATGAGCATGGCTCAACTGCTTCCTTAGTCAAGCCCATTAATCTCCAACGAGGTCTGCTGTCGGTCATCCAGTGGAGACCTTTCCTTGAGTCCCCTTTAACCAATGACGATCAATTACATCTTCCAAGAAAAGAGAAGTGATCAATTACTGATTTGACACCTACCTTAATGAAGTTGCATCACGAATTCCAATTGGCCTACAGATCTCGGGCTGCCATCTTTGATAAATCCTCTGATGCTATTTGGGCTTAAGATTTTATGTAGAACACCCACTGAGGTTCAATTTGAAAGACCCATTGCGAGGAGGCTGCCAATTTGCTACCCTTATAGGTAGTGGTTTATCACATGACATGGACTTCAGGAAGATTTGCAGGAGTGGGGTCTTGAGCAGCATAAAACGCCCACCAAATGGAGATGATTATTATAATACTAAAAATTATAAATTCAAGCCTTCTAGAGAAATGGCTTTGGGGTCTCTCCATGGATAATAATAACATATGGAAGCAAGTCTTTTCTCTAAGTATGGGTTAGAAATGGTTGGGAAATTTGAATTAGGCCCAACAATAGACTGTTTGTTGCATGGAGGTATATTCAAAAGTTGGTGCACTTGTTTAGAGGATGTATCAGATATAAAGTGGGCAATGGAGTGTAGGGTGCTAGCTTGTCATATTATCTATATTTTTTAGGTTATAGTGGTATGTTTATAATTAGATCATAGGACAATGCACTTTGTTTCCAAAGGAATCCTTTTTCTAGGCATGTTCCCAATGAATTTTGTTTCTTTTTCATCTAGTTTTGATAGGCAATGGCTTATGACAAATGTTCTTTTATGCTTAATATATCTCCAAAACAACTCAATTAGGCATTTCTTTTGTCTCATGCCTTATCTATTGTTTTAACCACACTATTTATTTATTTATTTTGTGTTTTCAGCTTCTTTGCATTCAAGCGTTTTGTCAGACTTACTAGAGAATGTTGAAGCTTATTGGTTTCCATCATATCCATCTGGGTTTTAATTCTTCTACGAGTGGGAATTTTCTTAGCACCTTTCTAGTTATTAACTGATCATGAAATTATTGTTTTGAATTTTAGGATGTTTTTTTTAAAAAAAAAATTATATTGGGGGTTGATATGTGGAAGCTCTATTATTACCTTTTACTTATAATACCATGCAGTTACCATTTGTGATGGTTCAATATATGTATTTGCTGTTTCTTGATACTTGCCCATCATGTATTTTGTCTCTGCTTGTTTTGATGATTTGCTAGCTACTTTGAAGATAGATTAGTTGAATTACGTGAATAGATTTTCATTTCTATGGAGGAAAATAGTTTCTATGATAATTTTAGATTTGATTATCTAGCTATTAGTGGTACTTGTACATTATAAGTTAATTTTTGAAGTTGCACTAGATTAAATCATCCAATTAGTTGACGTGATTTGGTGGCCTTTGGGGGATGTAGATGGTAACTTCTCTTTTTAGTGGCTTTAGTACAATAGTCGGCTACATTGGTTTATTTTTTGTGATCTAATCTATCAAATATCATGTGGACCATTAATAATGATGCAAACTATTTACATAATTTGGTCCAATTTGAATGATCAATCTTTGACATGAGCGGTTCATTTTATTAAATTCAAACCATTCTTGTGGTTGGCCTATATTTAACGATCCAAATTGTCAATATGGTTGCGTTCTTTTATAATAATCCAAATAATTTATAGGATTTATCGTGGTTCTACTGATCTAAGCCTCTAATATGCTTGTGCCATTTAAGTGGATTGAAACTTTTGCCATGCTTTGGCCATTTTAGTCAATTCAAACCATTCATATGCTTGACTCATTTGGTGATCCAAATGCTTCATTTGTTTGTATATTCTTTTAATGATTTAGACTCTTCAAATGATCAAGGCCGTTTTTAATGACCCAAGCCAATAGATATGTTAAGTTGATCCTTAATTGCAGGATCCTTCTATGTGCCACTCCTACTTCAAAACCTTGTTTTTATATCTCTCACTCTTGCTCCCACTTCTTGCCTATTTATACTTGTTTACATTTTGAAAGAGATGCTTCCCTGCCCTCACACCTGAATTTTTGTCCCGCTCTACTTCATAACGGATGGACGGGGTGGATTTCTTACAAAAATCACAGTGGGCTCACATAATCTTGCTTAATACGCAAGCAAGAGGCTTCTAACGGTCAAGTTTCCTTCTCATTTCTTACTCCACGTGTCATGCAGTTATTGGCTGAAGAGAGTACGTGGCTAATACTATTGTGCGTTTCCCACGTGTTAACGTTTCACTTTCCTTTTTCTTTCTCCCGTTTAAATTCATCCCATCCGAATCGTCTTAAGAAAGCATTGACCCTCCTCTCTCAATCTCTTTAGACCCTCTCTCTCCATGTTCTCTTTGACACGCCCCCTCGCCCTCTCCCTCTCTCTGTTTTCTCTCTCTAACCCTCCCTCCCTCGTCTAAGGACCCTATCCTTCCAGATGGGCCCCTCGAACGGGAACGCCCCCAGAGAACCTCATTGAAGACCCGCTTACCAAAATTAGCATCCTAGATTTATAGGGCATCTTCACAACAGAAGAAAAACCAGATGACATACCTGGATCCTGGGATATCTCAGAAACGTTTCCCAATCTTTCCCTTAAAATCTTGATCACTGAGTTTTGGATTAAAGCATTTGAGTAGAAATGGGATCTGTAAAATCGATGGCATCTCCATCGTTGATGTCTGTTGATCATCTCAAGATGTTGTCGGCAATGTGCCGATTTCAGGTGAGCATTCCGTTTCTTCGTGCTTTTAAGGCTTTTGATGGTTGACTATTAAGCCTATGCCTGTCATGAGTTTGTGCTAATGGCTTTGGTCGTGAGTTTGCTCCCTACAGATACAAGTTTGATTCCCCTCTCCGTGGATTACCAGTCACGAGTTTAGGAGAACGGCTTTGGTCGTGGGTTTGCTCCCATAAACACAAGTTTGATTCCCCTCCCGTGGATTACTCGATGCACGTGGTTAGAGCTGGGCACGGAAGACTCGACTTGGATGATTCGTTCAGACCCGACTTGACTCAAACCTAGTGGGTGAGTTGGTTTGAACCGAGTTGGGGGGGGGGGGGGGGCATCTCCATCGTTGATGTCTGTTGATCATCTCAAGATGTTGTCAGGCGAGCATTCCGTTTCTTCGTGCTTTTAAGGCTTTTGATGGTTGACTATTAAGCCTATGCCTGTCATGAGTTTGTGCTAATGGCTTTGGTCGTGAGTTTGTGCTCCCTACAGACATAAGTTCGATTCCCCTCTCTTAGGGGGGGGGGCATCTCCATCGTTGATGTCTGTTGATCATCTCAAGATGTTGTCAGGCGAGCATTCCGTTTCTTCGTGCTTTTAAGGCTTTTGATGGTTGACTATTAAGCCTATGCCTGTCATGAGTTTGTGCTAATGGCTTTGGTCGTGAGTTTGTTCTCCCTACAGACATAAGTTCGATTCCCCTCTCCATGGATTACCAGTCACGAGTTTAGGAGAACGACTTTGGTTGTGGGTTTGCTCCCATAAACACGAGTTCGATTCCCCACCCTGTGGATTACTCGATGCACGTGGTTAGAGCTGGGCATGAGAAGACTCGACTTGGATGATTCGTTCAGACCCGACTTGACTCAAACCTAGTGGGTGAGTTGGTTTGAACCGAGTTGGGGGGGGGGGGGGGGGGGGGCATCTCCATCGTTGATGTCTGTTGATCATCTCAAGATGTTGTCAGGCGAGCATTCCGTTTCTTCATGCTTTTAAGGCTTTTGATGGTTGACTATTAAGCCTATGCCTGTCATGAGTTTGTGCTAATGGCTTTGGTCGTGAGTTTGTGCTCCCTACAGACATAAGTTCGATTCCCCTCTCTGTGGGGGGGGGGGGGCATCTCCATCGTTGATGTCTGTTGATCATCTCAAGATGTTGTCAGGCGAGCATTCCGTTTCTTCGTGCTTTTAAGGCTTTTGATGGTTGACTATTAAGCCTATGCCTGTCATGAGTTTGTGCTAATGGCTTTAGTCGTGAGTTTGTTCTCCCTACAGACATAAGTTCGATTCCCCTCTCCATGGATTACCAGTCACGAGTTTAGGAGAACGACTTTGGTTGTGGGTTTGCTCCCATAAACACGAGTTCGATTCCCCCCCTGTGGATTACTCGATGCACGTGTTAGAGCTGGGCATGAGAAGACTCGACTTGGATGATTCGTTCAGACCCGACTTGACTCAAACCTAGTGGGTGAGTTGGTTTGAACTGGGGGGGGGGGGGGGGCATCTCCATCGTTGATGTCTGTTGATCATCTCAAGATGTTGTCAGGCGAGCATTCCGTTTCTTCGTGCTTTTAAGGCTTTTGATGGTTGACTATTAGCCTATGCCTGTCATGAGTTTGTGCTAATGGCTTTGGTCGTGAGTTTGTGTCTCCCTACAGACATAAGTTCGATTCCCTCTCCGTGGGGGGGGGGGGGGCATCTCCATCGTTGATGTCTGTTGATCATCTCCAGATGTTGTCAGGCGAGCATTCCGTTTCTTCGTGCTTTTAAGGCTTTTGATGGTTGACTATTAAGCCTATGCCTGTCATGAGTTTGTGCTAATGGCTTTAGTCGTGAGTTTGTGCTCCCTACAGACATAAGTTCGATTCCCCTCTCCATGGATTACCAGTCACGAGTTTAGGAGAACGACTTTGGTTGTGGGTTTGCTCCCATAAACACGAGTTCGATTCCCCACCCTGTGGATTACTCGATGCACGTGGTTAGAGCTGGGCATGAGAAGACTCGACTTGGATGATTCGTTCAGACCCGACTTGACTCAAACCTAGTGGGTGAGTTGGTTTGAACTGGGGGGGGGGGGGGGGGGGGGGGGGGCACATCTCCATCGTTGATGTCTGTTGATCATCTCAAGATGTTGTCAGGTGAGCATTCCGTTTCTTCGTGCTTTTAAGGCTTTTGATGGTTGACTATTAAGCCTATGCCTGTCATGAGTTTGTGCTAATGGCTTTGGTCGTGAGTTTGTGCTCCCTACAGACACAAGTTTGATTCCCCTCTCCGTGGATTACCAGTCACGAGTTTAGGAGAACGGCTTTGGTTGTGGGTTTGCTCCCATAAACACGAATTCGATTCCCCTCCCCGTGGATTACTCGATGCACGTGGTTAGAGCTGGGCACGAGAAGACTCGACTTGGATGATTCGTTCAGACCCGACTTGACTCAAACCTAGTGGGTGAGTTGGTTTGAACCGAGGGGGGGGGGGGTTATGGCATTCCGTTTCTCTTTCTTCGTGCTTTTAAGGCTTTTGATGGTTGACTATTAAGCCTATGCCTGATGCGATCCTCAATAGACACGCTTTGAGTCCTAGCAAACAATATTGGATTACTTGCCTAAGAAAGCTAAAATCAGAGTTTTGATAGAGCACCCCAACCCAACGTTTATAATGAAACGCGAATTGAAAGTATAAAGAGAACAGACCCCGACCCAATGATTATGAAAGAATCATGAACCGAAGGTATAAAATTTGAACGCCACAAGGAAGAATCCTTGATAAGTTCACAAGTTCACTGAAGAACTAATAGAAGAAACAAACCTCACGTTTTTCTTTGTATTTAGATTCAATCTTCCTTATTACAATGAGTGCAGGCTATTTATAACCTGTTTTCAACCCTAGATGCCATACAATAAAAAGAAACGAATTTGGCTCTAAAAAGACTAAAATTAAGGGCCTAAATTTAAGACTGATTGTGTCTAACATTAGCAGCCAATAATAGACTGAAATAGATAAGGAAATTTTGGTTATGGAAAGTCTGAAATGGAAAAGTCAATCAGCTGAATTAATTGGTATGGAAAAGGTAAGTAAATCAGCCAATTAATTGGTCTGATTTTTGGAAAGTAATCCTTGCAAATATTCAGCCATTAATCCACGCCATTTCTGAGGGAATTAGGCTCAATTAAGCATGATCAGCCCCATCTGTAGCTTGGATTAAATTTATTACGCCTTCATCTTCTTTTGGGCCAAGCTTGGAATGCCCCGTTGTAGAATCAGCCCAAATATCTTGAATCAGCCCATTAAGTGCTTCTTTGATCTTCTTGGATCTTGCTCTAGTAATGGCCCAACTGGAACATGCAATGGATCCTTTAATGGTGCTTGTTGATTCTCATCAATGCCTGTCATGAGTTTGTGCTAATGGCTTTGGTCGTGAGTTTGTGCTCCCTACAGACACAAGTTCGATTCCCCTCTCCGTGGATTACCAGTCACGAGTTTAGGAGAACGGCTTTGGTTGTGGGTTTGCTCCCATAAACACGAGTTCGATTCCCCTCCCCGTGGATTACTCGATGCACGTGGTTAGAGCTGGGCACGAGAAGACTCGACTTGGATGATTCGTTCAGACCCGACTTGACTCAAACCTAGTGGGTGAGTTGGTTTGAACCGAGGGGGGGGGGGTTTATGATCATTATTAAGCCTTTGGTCGTGAGTTTGCTCCGTACACACACAAGTTCGATTCCCCTCTCCGTGGATTACCAGTCACGAGTTTAGGAGAACGACTTTGGTTGTGGGTTTGCTCCCATAAACATGAGTTCGATTCCCCTCCCCGTGGATTACTCCATGCACGTGATTAGAGCTGGGCACGGGAAGACTCGACTTAGATGATTCGTTCAGACCCGACTTGACTCAAACCTAGTGGGTGAGTTGGTTTGAACCGAGTTGGGGGGGGGGGGGGGGGGGTATGTCCATTCCTTTCAAGGTTGATCTCGTCCCTATAGGCGTAAGCTCGTGATGCTTAATGACCAAGTTCGATTCCTTCCCTGTGGATAACCCGATGTACGTAGTTGGTGGGTGATTGCATGCATTCGCAGGGAATGGTCTCGCCTTAAAGGGGTAGGGACACCCTGTCATTAATAAAATTAAAAAAACTTACCCACCAAGGGGGGGGGGGGGGGGTATGTCCATTCCTTTCAAGGTTGATCTCGTCCCTATAGGCGTAAGCTCGTGATGCTTAATGACCAAGTTCGATTCCTTCCCTGTGGATAACCCGATGCACGTGGTTGGCGGGTGATTGCATGCATTCGCAGGGAATGGTCTCGCCTTAAAGGGGTAGGGACACCCTGTCATTAATAAAATAAAAAAACTTACCAAAACCCGTCACGAGTTTGGGCGAATGTCTTTGGTGGTGGGTTTGCTCCCATATACACGAGTTTAATTCCCCTCTCCGTGGGTTACCAGTCACGAGTTTGGGAGAATGACTTTGGTCGTGGGTTTGCTCCCCACAGACACGAGTTCTATTCCCCTCCCCATGGATTAGCTGTCATGAGTTTGGGAAACAACTTTGGTCGTGGGTTTGCTCCCCATAGACACGAGTTCGATTCCCCTCTCTGTGGGTTACTCGTCACGAGTTCGGGAGAACGGCTTTGGTCATGGGTTTGCTCCCCATAGACATGAGTTCGATTCCCTTCCCCGTGGATTACTTGTTATGAGTTTGCGCGATCAACTTTGGTCGTGAGTTTGCTCCCCACAGACACGAGTTCGATTCCCCTCCCGTGGATTACTCGTCATGAATATGGGTGAACAACTTTGGTTGTGGGTTTGCTTTCCACAGACACGAGTTTGATTCCCTTCCCTGTGGATTACTCGATGTACGCGGTGTAACATGGGAA
This sequence comes from Magnolia officinalis, assembly GCA_021015155.1. Classification (NCBI taxonomy): domain Eukaryota; kingdom Viridiplantae; phylum Streptophyta; class Magnoliopsida; order Magnoliales; family Magnoliaceae; genus Magnolia; species Magnolia officinalis. The sequence continues at coordinate 60,572,196 of JAJHSJ010000002.1, forward strand.
GTTGTTTTTTTAATTTTTAATCCTCACATCTGGAGACTCCTGAAATCTTACTCTATGTTCACTATTAAGCCTTTGGTCGTGAGTTTGCTCCCTACAGACACAAGTTTGATTCTCCTCTCCGTAGATTACCAGTCACGAGTTTAGGAGAACAGCTTTGGTCGTGGGTTTGCTCCCATAAACACGAGTTCGAATCCCCTCCCCATGGATTACTCGATGCACGTGGTTAGAGCTGGGCACGGGAAGACTCGACTTGGATGATTCGTTCAGACCCGACTTGACTCAAACCTATGTTCACTATTAAGCCTTTGGTCGTGAGTTTGCTCCCTACAGACACAAGTTCGATTCCCCTCTCCGTGGATTACCAGTCACGAGTTTAGGAGAACGGCTTTGGTCGTGGGTTTGCTCCCATAAACACGAGTTTGATTCCCCTCCCCGTGGATTACTCGATGCACGTGGTTAGAGCTGGGCACGGGAAGACTCGACTTGGATGATTCGTTCAAACCCGACTTGACTCAAACCTAGTGGGTGAGTTGGTTTTGGGGGGGGGGGGGGGGGGGGTTCTATGTTCACTATTAAGCCTATGCCTGTCCATTCCTTTCAAGGTTGATTTCGTCCCTATAGGCGTAAGCTCGTGATACTTAATGACCAAGTTCGATTCCTTCCCTGTGGATAACCCGATGCACGTGGTTGGCGGGTGATTGCATGCATTCGCAGGGAATGGTCTCGCCTTAAAGGGGTAGGGACACCCTGTCGTTAAAAAATAAAAAAACTTACCAAAACCCGTCACGAGTTTGGGCGAATGTCTTTGGTGGTGGGTTTGCTCCCATATACACGAGTTTAATTCCCCTCTCCATGGGTTACCAGTCACGAGTTTGGGAGAACGACTTTGGTCGTGGGTTTGCTCCCCACAGACACGAGTTCTATTCCCCTCCCCATGGATTAGCTGTCATGAGTTTGGGAAACAACTTTGGTCGTGGGTTTGCTCCCCATAGACATGAGTTCGATTCCCCTCTCTGTGGGTTACTCGTCACGAGTTCGGGAGAACGGCTTTGGTCATGTGTTTGCTCCCCATAGACATGAGTTCGATTCCCTTCCCCGTGGATTACTCGTTATGAGTTTGGGCGATCAACTTTGGTCGTGGGTTTGCTCCCCACAGACACGAGTTCGATTCCCCTCCCCGTGGATTACCCGTCATGAATATGGGTGAACAACTTTGGTTGTGGGTTTGCTTTCCACAGACATGAGTTTGATTCCCTTCCCTGTGGATTACTCGATGTACGCGGTGTAACATGGGAAGTTTTTTTTTTTTTTTTAAATCCTCACATATGGAGACTCCTGAAATCTTAACCCTTATTTTATTATTATTATTTTTTTTAATTCCTTCCATTCCTTTCAAGCTTCATCCTGCCCTTATAGGCGTAAGCTTGTGATGCTTAACGACTGAATGAGAGCTTCGTCTACTTATGAACAACAGATTGACTCCGCTGTTGGCATTGCTTTGTTTTTCTCTTCTTTTCTACTAGCGAGTTCTGATGCACGCCATCACAAATAGGGGGCGTCATATCTGTGCAAAACGGAGCCCCGATCTAGTAAGGCGCACTATTGCGCACTTCGGGCGGCCTTGGCTTCTGGCTCTCTTGATCAGATCGTCGTATTTTGCGGTGACGACTCCTAAAGCATGGGAGCCACTCCTAGACCAGTAAAATTACATGAACAGCAGGGCGTTTCCAGTCAAAGTCTTCGGCCCAGACTTCAATATATAGATCTCTTTTTTCTTCAAAGTGGATCCATCAGGGACCAGCCCAGCCCAGCCCAGCCCATCCCGACCCACTGAAGGGGCTTATCGTCTGGTGTTGGTTGACTGACTCCGATTGCCTTTATGTTGTTCGCTCGACTAAAAAATCCATCTGCATGCATCCCTTTTTCGACCTTGTGATTACCCGATGCACGTGGTTGGCGGGCAATTGCGTGCATCTGCAGGGAATGGTCTCGCCTTAAAGGGGCGGGGACACCTTGTCGTTAAAAAAAAAGAAAAAACTTACCAAAACTCGTCACGAGTTTGGGCGAATGTCTTTGGTGGTGGGTTTGCTCCCCACAGACACGAGTTCGATTCCCCTCCCCGTGGATTACTCGTCATGAGTTTGGGCGAATGACTTTGGTCGTGGGTTTGCTCCCCACAGACATGAGTTCGATTCCCCTCCCCGTGGATTACTCGATGCACGTGGTGTAACATGGGAAGTTTTTATTTTATTTTATTTTATTTTAATCCTCACATTTGGAGACTCTTGAAATCTTAGCCCTCATTTTTTTTTTTTAATCTCGTCCATTCCTTTAAAGCTTCATCCCGCCCTTATAGGCGTAAGCTAGTGACGCTTAACTATTGAACGAGAGCTTCGTCTATTTATGAACAACGGATTGACTCCGCTGCTGGCATTGGTTTGTTTCTCTCCTTTTCTATCAGCGAGTTCTGATGCACGCCGTCACTAATAGGGGGCGTCATATCTGTGTAAAATGGAGCTCTGATCTAGTAGGGCGCATTATAGTGCACTTTGGGTGGCCCTGGCTTCCAGCTCTCTAGATCAGGTCGTCGTATTTTGCGGTGGCGACTCCTGAAGCATGGAAGTCACTCCTTGACTAACAAAATTACATGAACGGCAGGGCGTTTCCAGTGAAAGTCTTCGGCTTGGACTTCAATATATAGATCTCTTTTTTCTTTAAAGTGGATCCATCAGGGGCTAGCCCAGCCTGATCCTCTGTAGGGTCTTATCGTCTGTCCCATGAATGTGCACACGATTTCTTTTTATTGGAATATCTTCAATAGGCAAAATCACACACCACTTTACACAAGGGTTGATTAGCCGTGGAATCAAAGTAATAACTGTCGATCTTTAATTAGGATTAAGACAAATAAGAACAGTCGCACTCTTACCTGAAGATGAAATTAGGCTCGGATAAGGAAGTCACTCGTAACAAAATGTTTTTTTTTTTAGTTGACAATATTAGGGCATCATTTAAAATAGACAAATTTTATGCATCATCTACGAAAGGATTCTGCGCCATAATCAAACATTAGGAAAATTTGAATAATTAAGAAATTAAGAAGAATACCAAAAGATGATCTACTTTGAAATAAAATCAATACATCAAAGCCTTTGATCCTTATACTCCAATCTAAACTTTTATTGTCAAAGTGGCTAGGGGAAAAAATTTAGAATTTCATTAAGAGGATTGTTTTTTTTTTTTTTTTTGAAAGCAACGAACTGAGAATGCATTAAAAAAGAAAGAGGTACAAAAGACGAAAAGAAAGAAAAAACGAGGAACAAAAGCAAAGGACCCACTGCTGAGATAGCAGGAGGAACCTAAGGACCTAAGAAGCTAAGATCCACCCCTTTAAGCATATTAACATTAGCAGCCTATTCAATCAGCAAACGCTTAGCCCTTGACCCAACACACTTAGCAGAAGAAGATGAGTTGTTAAAGCATCTGTTGTTCCTTTCTTCCCACACCGCCCACCAAATGGCGAGAATGGCCATACGCCATATAGAAGACGTCAACTTCCCTAATTTGAGGCCATTCCAAGCAAGTAACAAGTCTGCTGTTGAACATGGCGAGCACCAACCGACCGAAAAAGCTTGACAGAAGTCTTCTATAATCGAGTAGATAAACTGACAGTGAACCATCAGATGATTCACCGATTCCACCTGACTCATGCAATTAATACAGATATTGGTCATCGGCATACCCCTCTTGGCCAAGTTATCGATTGTAAGAATTCTATTACGCCCCACCAACCACCCAAAAAAAATAACTTTAGGCGGAACCTGAACCTTCCAAATACCCAGCGTGGCAACATAGGGGTCCTGATTTGGGGGATAGATGAACGAATAGAAAGATTTAATAGAGAAAGCACCAGACTTCTCGAACGGCCATTTAATACTATCTGGCGTGTCAGGAGAGATGGAGGAGTGTTGGAGATATTCCAAGAGAGTCACATACTCTGTAGCTTCATTATCTGAAAGATTTCGAGTGCATCTGATATCCCAAACAGCGTTTCCTGATGAAACAGAACAACAACTGTTTATAAAAATTTCCTTGTCTGGGGAGATTTGATAAATCAGGGGGAAGAGAAGTCTGAGGGGAGTATCCGCTAGCCAGATATCCTTCCAAAAACGAATAGAAGATCCATTGCCCAGTGCATAGACAACAGAATTAATAACCGTATGACTGATCTTTAGAATTCCACGCCAGATGTGGGAAGCCTTATAGTACGAAGACTTCCTCGGCCACCATCCGCCCTGAGAAGCACCGTATTTCGAGTAAGAGGATTGTGGTATCTATTAATAGTGGATTAAATGTTAAACTCTAGAATTTTATGGGCAAATTTAGATCAAATTAGTTAAAACCTTGCTAGTAGCATAAGCATAAACATTCGAAGTCCACATATGGGTAGATATTACCTTGTATAAAAATTGCTTACTCCAAGAATTGCCCTAGAATGACAAAACAAAGAAGAAAATGCTAAATGCCGAAAATTTAAAAAGAATTCATTGGATTTACCTTAAAAAGAAAGAAAGAAAAAAACACAGTTTAAATAGAGTTCGATTCCCCACATACGAGGGAAGCATGTGGGTTTGCTCCCCACATTCGAGTTCGATTCCCTTCCTTGTGGATTACCCGTCACGAGTTTGGGTGTGTAGCTTTCGTTGTGGGTTTGCTCCCCACAAACACGAGTTAGATTCTACTTCCTGTGGATTACCTTATGTACTTGGTTGGCAGGTGATTGCGTGTATCCACATGGAATAGTCTCGCCTTAAAGGGGCGGGGACACCATGTCGTTATAAAAAAAGAAAATTCCAAACTTACAAGTATGGTGTTTTTCATCATTGTTATAGCAAAATTAGAACGACAAGAAAGAGTACGAAAGAAAGAGGAAAGGACTTGAAGGAACTTAGAAAATGAAGAGAACTTAATAGGAAGTTTTTAGATTCTAGACTTTACATAGAGCTTAAATTTGAAGAGAGTTTAGAAAATGTCTTACTTTTGAAACTATGGAATCCAACGGTTTGTTGGTTATTTCACATCATAATGATGTTTTTTTTTTTTTTGGCCAATTAACCTGAAGGATGCCTTGTTCTAGTAGTAAGGGTGCTTTTTTGAACTCCTTTCAAAGTTATTCTCTCTGAGAAGTGAGAAGTCCTTAGTGCTCATTGATAGTGGACCTTAAGCGTGTCACAGAAAGTTGTTTTTCCTATCAGTTGAAGACTCCCGAAATCTTGGCGTTTTGTCATTGCTCCTTCTTAATGGTGCGCTAAAATCATCCTAATGTTGTTATCTTAGAGAGTATCTTACTTTTGAAACTATGGAACTCGAATGGAGTTTTGGTTATTTCACCTCGTAATGTTGTTATTTTTATTATTCAATTAACCATAAGGATGTCTAGTTCCAAAAGGATATTTTTTCTATGCTATGGAAGTTTCTCTATGAGAAGTCCTTAAGCAAAAGGCATTCCATTCATTTTTTGTTCATGAATCTTTATCTCATCAACCGTTGAGGAGTGGTAATCCACGAAAGAATTGGTGTATTTGAAAACACCACTAAAAAACTCCTGTTTGTGGGAAATGGTTAAGTGGGCATGAAAATATTAAGATGCATACCTTGGAATAGAGACCACTTGTGTTGGACGTGCACACATTTCAGGCTCTTTGGTTTGATGTGCTTCCTTTATCGTAGTGATTGACCTAATTAGAATATCTTGAAGTATCAGAAGAAGGTTTTATCGTATTGGGTCCCATCTTCAATTTCCCATCCCTCTAAAAAAAACTTCATTTGGGCAATCCTTTAATAGAAAAAGTTTGATCATTGATATAGATTGTTCGAGCGATCCTTTAATAGAAAAAGTTTGATCGTTGATATTGATTGTCCTTCATGTGGGACCTAGTTTTGGTTGACCATTAATCTAAAAAAATGACTTTGATCGGATGATCCTAACCAAGATCAAATAATAGGATGAATGATCCATATTAGAGAAATGGCATGATCATTTTGATTATAATAGGATGAATGATCCATTTTAACTCCCCATCATGTGACATGCACCTCCTATTATGATTCTCACCTCTGATTATGCATGCCTCCCAAAAATCACTATATGATCAATAACTATAAAAACTATTTGATATTATCTTCCAATGAATGGAAGCAAAAATGGATGTTGCATATTGGTTTTGCTTGTAGGGGTTCATCCCTTGCATGTCATCTTGTTATATAAAATTTTCACCTAGGGCGACAACGCTCCTGCTATTGCTATTAGGTAATTGCTCCCATTTCTTTCTTTCTAGACATTTAGGCTTTCTATTGTTTGAAAATAATTGCTTGTCTATGCTCCCTTACGGCTCTTGCTTGTATTATTAGGAGCATGACTATGATCCCAATACCGGATTTGTAGAATGCCTTCATTTATTGGGCTTGTTTTGCTAGTTAAAAGTATCTTCACACTCATTTTTTGGCACAAGTGAAGATGACGTCAAAGTGTTTTATCATAAATACCATATATTGCCTTTCAAGCCTTTGTTAAATGTCTTGGGAGGCTACACGGTTGATTCTTGTGTGGTAATTTATCCAAACCCATGGTAGGGTTGATCCAAACCCTACCACGGTTGATCCAAACCCTTCATATGATATGTTGGTTTCCGGTGATGCAAACCTTTGACATGCTTGGGCCATTTCAATTGATTTGAACCGTTAATATGATTGGCTTATACTTACTGATCCAACGCTTCATATGATTGGGGTTGCTTTTAGTGATCTATGCTCTAAATATCATTAAGGTCATTTTTGGTGATATATTATATACAATGATAGTGCCTTTTAGTTGTTCATTGTGATGGATGTTTTTAAATGGCGGTTAATTTCAATGAACGAGATGTATGAAGATGTACATGAATATATTAATGAGGTCTACCAAAAATTCCAATAGGTGATACAGTATGTACAATGATAATGCCCTTTAATTGTTAATGGGGAAGAAACTATGGGGAAGATGATCAATTACCACATCTATTCTTTTTTGTATGGTCATACAGAGCTCCACCATGGGCGACAACGTTCGCTTGACTTGTGGGAAGAAAGAGGGTGTTGACAATCAATAATTTGCAAAGAAGATCCCTTACCCTTCCTAACATATGTATAATGTGTATGGGAGATGCAGAGTCAATTAATCACCTCTTCATTCATTGCATGTTTGCTTGAAAGATGTGGGACTACTTTCTCAATGCTCTCCCTACAAGCTTAGGTGAAGCCGAATTTTGTTGTGGACCTTCTGTGGTTTGACATTCAGGAGGGGTGGGAAAAGTGGGGAAAGCTTTGTGGAGATTGCTTCTATATAGGAGGATGTTTTTAGAATAGGAGTTCTTCACATGTTGTGGCCGTTAGGGAAGTTAAATGTATTTTTTAGGTTGGGCTTCTTATATAAAGCCAGTTAATCCTGCTAATCTCTCATATGTTTTTCAATTGTGTAGGTGGGTTGTTTTCTTTTGCGCATTTTGTGGGTTTTTAATGAAGCTCTCTCAAAAAGTAAAAAAGAAAAAAGAAAAAAGAAGGCAATTTGAAATGAGCCATTGCTAAATTCTTTTGTTGGTTTTAGGTTTTACTACAAAAAATACAAAACGAAAAACAAATAGGAAGGACATAAATAAAGAAGAAATGAAAAAAAAAAGTAAAAAAGTATGAAGAATCTAAACTAAAGATGATTTTTGAGCAAGATTTCCTAGTAGGTGAAAGCTAAATGCCCCAAATTTGTTGTTGGAATGACCTTTTATCAATAAATGAAATTCAATATACAGATTAACTTCTTGATCTTTAAAAAATTGATTATTTGAAAATACCACTTATGTATGATATTTTTGTTCGAGGCAAACTAATCTTCATGCTAAGTGTCTTTCCTATTTTGGGATACTCTTGATCTTAGTAGGGTTTGACAGTTTGCACATATAACTAATTACACCCTAAGCACACAATACACAACTTCACTAAATGCTGAATATCATTCACCTCCAATAGAAGGATAGTCAAATACATACTCAAGGATGAGCCTACCCCAATCCTTTTTTCTCATTTTACTTGGATCTTTGATAGATGTGAGGTTTCGCTTCCCAAAAGGGACGGGGACAGGGACACCCTGTTGTTATAAAAAAAAAACCTTCCCAAAACCCGTCACGAGTTTGGGCGAATGGCTTTGGTCATGGGTTTGCTCCCCATAGACACAAGTGTGATTCCCCTCCCCGTGGATTACCTATCACGAGTTGGGGCGAACGACTTTGGTCGTGGGTTTGCTCCTCACAGACACGAGTTTAATTCCCCTCCCCGTGGATTACCTGTCATGAGTTTGGGCGAACGACTTTGGTCATGGGTTTGCTCCTCACAGATAAGAGTTCGATTCCCATCCCCGTGGATTACTCGATGCACGTGGTGTAACTGGGAAGTTTTTTATTTATAATCCTCACATCTGGAGACCCGCTACACCCGATCCGACGCGGTGCTGACTCGACTCGACTCGGTACCTGTGAGTGGGTCAGACTCAGTCTGGATTAGTCCATGCTAGACCAGGACTTAGATTTGGTCAGGCATGCTGGACTTGGTACCGAGTTGGGCGAGTTGGGTCAGCCCTTCAGCCCTAACTTGGTCCGACTCGACTCGTTGCCCTGTTCTCCACCCTATTTATCAGGGAAAGTTTTTGTTTTTAATCCTCACATTTGGATATTCTTGAAATTTTAACCTTCAATTTCAGTGTTCAGTATTAAGCCTACGCCTGTCCATTCCTTTCAAGCTTGATCCTGCCCCTATAGGCGTATGCTCACGACGCTTAACGACTGAGTTCGATTTCCTCCCCGTGGATTTTCTAATGCACGTGGTTGGCGGGTGATTGCGTGCATTTGTAAGGAATGGTCTCACCTTAAAGGGACGGGGACACCCCCGTCTTTAAAAATTAAAAAAAAAAAAAATCCCAAAACCCGTCACTAGTTTGGGCGAATGGCTTTGGTCTTGGGTTTGCTCCCCACAGACACAAGTTTGTTTCCCCTTTCTGTGGGTTTTCGGTCACGAGTTTGGGAGAACGACTTTGGTTGTGGGTTTGCTCCCCACAGACACGAGTTCGGGATAATGGCTTTGGTCGTGGGTTTGCTCCCCACAGACATAAGTTCGATTCCCTTTCTCGTGGATTACCTGTCATGAGTTTGGGCGAACGACTTTGGTCGTGGGTTTGCTCCCCACAGACATGAGTTCGATTCCCCTTCCCGTAGATTACTAGATGCACGTGGTGTATTAAGGGATTTTTTTTTTTTTTTAATTTTAAATTTTAATTTTAATTTTTTTTTTAATATTTAAATCCTCACATTTGGAGACTCCTGAAACCCTCAATTCTGCGTTCACTAGCCTACGCACGTCCATTCCTTTCAAACTTCATACCGCCCTTATAGGTGTAAGCTAGTGATGCTTAACGACTGAATGAGAGCTTCGTCTGTCAATGAATAACGGATTGACTCCGTTGTTGGCATTACTTTGTTTTTCCCTCATTTCCTATTAGTGAGTTCCGATGCACACTGTGACTAATAGGAAGACGTCATATCTGCTGAAAAACAGAGCCCCAATCTAGTAGGGCGCACTATAGCGCACTCCGGGCGGCCTAGCTTCTAGCTCTCTTGATTAGGTCGTCGTATTTTGTGGTGGCGACTCCCGAAGCATGTGTACTACTCCTAGACCATCGAAATTACATGAACGGCATGGCGTTTCCAGTCAAAGCCTTCGGCCCGAACTTCAATATATAGATCTCATTTTTCTTCAAAATGGATCTATTAGGGGCCAGGCTAGCCCGAACGGCATGGGTACTACTCCTAGACCAGCAGAATTACATGAACAACATGACATTTCTAGTCAAAGCCTTCGGCCCAAACTTCAATATATAGATATCATTTTTCTTCAAAATGGATCTATCAGGGGCCAGGCTAGCCCGAACCTCCAAATGGGCGTATCATCAGGTGTTGGTTGACTGACTCTGATTGCCTATCAGTTGTTCGCTCGACCAAAAAGTCCAACTACATCCTCTGTTTAAATTAGAAATCCTGCCTTGCCTCTTATCACTTCACTCCTTCCCCGTGATCATTTTCAGATTTTGGTTTGTCCTAGACGATGGGGTAAGCTCCCATGAATGTGCACATGACTTACTTTTTATTGGACTATCTTTAATAGGCAAAATCTCACACCACTTTACACAAGGGTTGATTAGCTGTGGAATCAAAGTAATAACCCCCAATCTTTAATTAGGGATCAAGACAAATAAGAACAGTCAGACTCTTACCCGAAGATGAAGTTAGGCTCGGATAAGGACACTACTTGGATTAGGAAGTCATTCATAACAAAATGTTTTTTTAGTTGAAAATACTGGGGCATCATTTAAAATTGACAAATTTTATGCATCATCTTCAAAAGGATTCTGTGCCTGAATCAAACACTAGGAAAATTTTAATGATTAAGAAATAAATTGATAAGAACAATACCAAACGATAATCTACGCTAAAATAAAATGAATACATCAAAGCCTTTGACCCTTATATTGAACAATTTGGATCCACTGAATGGCCCAAGCGTGTTAATGTTTTTTATCCATCGAAATGGCCCATGTCAAAGGTTTGGATCAATAGAAACGGGCCAAATCATATGAATTTGGATTGCTGTAAAAAGAAACCTTATTATTTGAATTGTTCATAGAACTGAAGAGGGTTCTACAAAATTAACGATGTGGATCACTGAGAACCAACCTCAAATATTATGAATAGATGGATCAACTTAACATATCCATTGGGATGGGTCATGGAAAGAGTCTTCAATCACTAATAGCAGAACGAATCATATCATGCATTCGGATCGCAGAAGGGGCCGAATGATATAAGAAGTCAAATCCGCTAAATTGGCCAAAGCACGTCAAAGGTTTTGATCCATTGAAATGGAAGCACGTCAAAGGTTTTGATCCATTGAAATGGCCCAAGCATGTCAAAGGTTTGGATCACTAGAAATAGGCCAGATCATATGAACAATTTGGATCATTGGTAAAGCAGAAGAGGGTCCTACAAAATTTAGGGCATGGATCAACTTAGCATATCTATTGCCATGGATCATGAAAAGCAGCTTCAATCATATGATGAGTTTGGATCATGAAAAGAACCTTCAATCATATGATAAGTTTGGATCGCCGAATGAGCCGAGTCATATGAATAATTTGGTTCCACTGAATGACCCATCATGTCAATGATTTTTATCCATCAAAATGGCCCATGTCAAAGGTTTGGATCACTATAAATGGGCCAAATCATATGAATTTGGATTGTTCTAAAAAGAAACTTGTTTCTTTGAATTGTGTATAAAACTAAAGAGGATCCTACAAAATTAGGATGTGGATCAGGGAGAACCAACCTCAAATATTACGAATAGATTGTTTAACTCAAGATATCCATTGGGATGGGTCATGGAAAAAGGCTTCAATCATATGACGAGTTTAGATCACTAACAGCAGTACGAATCATATGATGCATTTGGATGGCTGAATAGACCGAATCATATAAGAAGTTCAAATCCGCTAAATGGCTCAACACATGAAAGGTTTTGATCCATTGAAATGGCCCAAGTATGTCAAAGGTTAGGATTAATAGGGATGGGCCAAATCAAATGAACAGTTTGAATCATTGATAAAGTTGAAGAGGGTCCTACAAAATTTAGGGCATGGATCAACTTAGCAAATCCATTGCCATGGATCGTGAAAAGCAGCTTCAATCATATGATGAGTTTGGATCGTGACAAGCAGCTTCAATCGTATGATGAGTTAGAATTGCCGAATAAGCCGAGTTATATGAACAATTTGGATCCACTGAATGGCCCAAGTGTGTCAATGTTTTTTATCCATCGAAATGGCCCATGTCAAAGGTTTGGATCAATAGAAACGGGCCAAATCATATGAATTTGGATAGTTGTAAAAAGAAACCTTATCATTTGAATTGTTTATGGAACTAAAGAGGGTTCTACAAAATTAACGATGTGGATCACTGAGAACCAACCTCAAATATTATGAATAGATGGATCAACTTAACATATCCATTGGGATGGGTCATGGAAAGAGTCTTCAATCATATGATGAGTTTAAATCACTAACAGTAGAACGAATCATATCATGCATTTGGATCGCGGAAGGGGCCGACTTTCCATTGTCAAAGTGGCTAGGAGAAAAATTTAGAATTCGAGTAAGAGGATTGTGGTATCTATCAATAGTGGATTAAATGTTAAACTCTAGAATTCTATGAGCAAATTTAGATCAAATTAGTTAAAACCTTGTTAGCCTGACTATGATCCCAGTGCCTGATTTGTAGAATGCCTTCATTTATTGGGCTTGTTTTGCTAGTTGAAAGTATTTTCACATTCATTTGTTGGCGCAAGTGAAGATGGCGTCAAAGTGTTTCAACTTAAATAGCATATGTTGCGTTCTAAGCCTTTGTTAAATGTCTTGGGAGACTACACGGTTGATTCTTGTGTGGTAAGAATCATGCGAATTTGCATATTACACGACATGTATGGCATACGATAACCATTCATAGTGATAGAAAGAAATTGAGTAAGAAATACTAGTTATACATGCAAGGTGTGTGATTTGATGGATGAATATAAAACATTGTGTTGTTGTGGATATGGGTGTCTCCGACCCTTACAATGCTTGGTTTTATGTATTTACCATTATATGCCATCTCTTCGTATGCATTCTTTTGTTTTTGCACTAGTATTTGCGATTGCTGGAAAGGCCTCTTGATCTAAGTTGCAAACATGGTGTCATCGGCCAGGGGACTTCAACTGTAAGTAAATGCACTCATGGATTTAAATTTTTTTTTTTTTTCCATTTTGAATGCTTGGGGTTTGAACTTCAAAGCCAATGCTCTTTGCTAGTAGCCTCATTATGTCAATTGTGTTTTACAATGTTTACTTTTGAGGTTTGTAGCAATTTCTCACCATCACTTATGAAGACTTGTCATTCATATCCTTGTGTTCGATAGTTTCTATTTATTTGTTACTATGAATAATTAGACTTCATTAAAGAAGAGGAATCACTTTAGAGAGTATGAAGAAACCTGCAACCCATAGAGGGCAATATGCCCCTTCTTGGCAAGCAAAAAGTCTATGCCATCTAGATGTTATTTACCAAGCATGTTGTCTCTATAGTTCATAAAGATAACCCCAAATAAAATGTTTCTAGTTCTCTCCACAAAAGCCAAATGAAGTATGTAAAAAAGTAGCAACATGTTTTTCAAAACATCCTTTAGGCAAGATAAGTTTTTTGGAATGAGCATAAGGCAAGAACAAGGAGTGATGGCTTCTACTTGTGCAAATGAAACACATCAGCTAGACTGGAGAAAGTGGTTATGGTTACATGCCTCAAATTGGGACCCGAGGTTTGCAAAGCCCATGTGTGTCTTACTGTTAGGATATTCGAACAAGTACCCTAAGAGATACCTAAACTTGATTGGATTTGGTTTTGGGTATTTAAAACTAGACTTGAACTCGGAAAGAACCCATCTGGGTTAGCTAAGCCTAGGTACGGGGGTACTAGGAAACACGAACTCAACCCGTTAACAACCCTTTCAACAAAGTTCTCTAAAAGTTATGTGAAGCCCACTCATGTACAAGGCATGATGTATATAAGGCATTGCATGTGCATACTAGTCGAATATGTAAGTTGTCCATCAAATAGGTAAGTTGATGGGACCATTAAGTAACCGAAACATAGTAGCCACCTATATAGACCCATTAAGAAAACTAAAAAAATATAAAATGTATATAACAAAAATCAACATAACGAAATAGTAACCGAAACATAGTAGCCACCTATATATGCCTACCTGTAGATGTTGCCCTTCTTAAAGAGTAGTGAAACTGAAAGCAATTTCTTGAGCCCTCCAGATTAGTAAAGTGAGACAACAATCGTCCTCTAGTAAAAGAGGGAGTGCAAATGGTTGGGTTAGGTTGGGTCGAGGGGTGCCCCGTACTCGACCCATTTAAGAATACAGCTGTTGTTTTAGACCTAGACACAAAAAAAAAAAAAAAAAAAATCGGGTTTGGTCTAAGTCATGTTAAAATCGAAAGCTGCTGACCCATTAATTTAATGAATTAATACTGGCCCCCTGACCCAAATTTGACCCATTTATCAAATGGGTCGTGCTTGGGCTAGTAGGGTTGTCAATGGGTATCCAAAGCTAGGGTTACTCGATGGATCTGACCCATGAATAAGACCTGATTTTAACAAGATTAAGGCCTAATAAATTGGACCCATTTAAAATTCAGGTTATGTTACCATACAACAAGACAAGTATGAGAAGAACATCCTAAACAAGTTGCTTGAGATACACGTGACAATGCCATATGGCTTAGGAGATGTTTTTTTTTTTTCCTGAATATTAAATGTGTTTGATTCATACAGTTCCATACTTGGTTAATTGGGTATGATCTCATGAGTTCTCGAGTCCTTTTGGGTCCGGGTCTAGTTCTTAAAGACTCGGACCCGTAATTGATTACAAATATAGAATTTGATAGTTGATTTTGCCTCTTTCTATTTCTCTCGATCTTGTTACAGGTCCAAGTAGTTGCATAGGATGGACTTATGTCATAGACCACACGTTTGAACCACGTCTCCTATTTGCTTTATTGATATGCCAACCATTTCTTTGTTTGACATATTTAGTAATAAGAAGTTCCATCCATAAGGCCCTAATATTGATTGTCCACCACCATTTCCCTAGAAGAGACCCACTTGTTTCTGTCAATGAAGAAGGATGTGGGCTATACAATTGGTAATAAGATTGAAAAAAAAAATTCCCTACACTTGTAGCATTTCTACATATTTTTTCATAAATTTTCCATTTTTCCTAAAATTTTCTGATGTTTTTCAAAAAAAAATAATTTTTTTTTTGGGGTTGTGTGATCACATATGCGTTATGCCATCGCATATGCGCACAACTTCCTACTGTCGCACGTGATCGCTTATGCGATTTGACAACATTGTAGAAAAGTGATGCAATTATATCCAAAATGAGTTCATATCATCAAATCATATAAGATAAGTGTGTAAACACGACTAATACATTCTAAAGCCAATAAGGAAGTAAAAATTAGGGTTTAGGTATTGATACAAAATCATGGACAAGTAACTTGGTTCCATTGATTTTAAACCATTTAAACAAGAAAAAAACACTTTAAATTACAAAAAAAAACTCACTGATTGGGTTTTGGTTGGTATTTGCTCTAATCTCGATTTCCCCACCGAAATCATCTTTTTTTTTTCCCAATCAACTTCCAAGTCCTCTTAGGAATCTAATCCCCAAAAAATTTGGGAAAAATGGATTTTTAGCATTTTTTTCTGTTATTTTTTCATGAAGGGCATTGTTCTCTCAGTATCGTTGATATTTACACACACACACACACACACACACACACACACACACACACACACACACATATATATATATATATATATATATATATAGAGAGAGAGAGAGAGAGAGAGAGAGAGTCACACTTGCTTGTAATTTGCAACTTTCTCAATTGAACTTAGTCATCAAGAGTATGCAGTATGCATGCTTTTCGATTAAGGCTTGTTCATGGGAGCATCATTCTGGATTGGGAACTGGGATGTGAGAATCCCATTGTAGAGCAACATGTTAAACAAGTCTAAAGATAAATTTCATGCTCACATATTTAGGTAGATCTTGAAGTCTATCAGTGCACAGATTCAACTTTCGAGCTCACTATATATCAAGTGTACACATTTGTTAACATTGTATCTATTTGCTTCATTTTTATTTTCACCTGATAATCTTTTGGCTTCATCTACAATTTGTCTTTTTTTAGGGTCTTGTCATACTGAACTAATTTATTTTGATATTCTTGCCTACATTTAGGTTTAATAATGTTGAAGAACAACCCAACATACCTTGTCCAAAGAGGCATATTCCAATTACTAAAATAGAGCAACGTAAAGAAGTGCAATGATTTGGAAGCTTCTATGGTATTTTACTATCTCACTCATATTTTTGTCATCCTAGTTGTAAATGTACTTGGGGCAAGTAGCATCATATCATGTTGTGGTTTTCTTTTCACTGGAACTTGTAATTTAGTACTTAGCCTAATTAACAATTCCTACTAGAAACCACATTATTTGATTCTATATATATATTTTTTCCTTTTTAAATTACTAGATACTAAGGAAGACTTCTATCAGGCTAGAATGAAAGCCACAAGTTACATGTGGTTGGTTTCATCATCTTGATTTGACAAGTCCATCATGTCGGGATTGGATTGACTTGATCCAGTACTTGCTTTGACTAATCCTTAGACCTAAAGATGTATGCGGAATTCGAGGTTTCAATGTTATGTTCTTTAGCTCAGCTATAGGTTTAAATAGTGGCTGACATATGGGCTTTTTCTTGATACTTATTTAGTTATGCTGTTAGTTATTTCTCTCTTGAAATATTTGGCTTTTGATGAAATGTGGTTAAAATGTAGGTTCTGTTCACATTATCTAGAACTTAGTATTATCTAATACCAGGATCCCGACTGGGTCCTTTTTCTCTGTTTTCCCATTCTATTCATCATCTGAATTACTTTCCATCCCATAACCACTTTTCTCCCTTTTCTTCCTTGAAAGAAGAATATCATGTGGGTTGATTGCATCGTGGAGCTATTAAATCTACTAGTTTCAAATCTGAAATTAATATAACTTGCTTTCTTAAGGTTTGTTATCGTTTTATTGTAAAATGATCATAAGAAATTGTCATCCGTTACAAATGATGACTTCTGTTTGTGCTTTTTAGGTTGACTTGGACCTTGGAAACTATGAAAGGTTCCTAGATATTAAGCTGACTTGTGACAACAATATCACCACTGGGAAGATTTACCAGGTATAGTTCCCATAAGAAGAAGAAGAAGAGAAATCTTGAAGCATATAGAGTGGAAACATATTGAGATCATGCTTGGGTTTAGTATATTTGTTCTATCATTTGACTTCTTATATTTTCTGAAATTAATCATTTTCTTTTTTCTTGGTGTATCTGGTTGATGATATAGTCTGTTATTAACAAGGAGCGAAGGGGAGATTAGTTGGGGAGAACTGTCCAGGTGCCTGTCAACACCGTTTCTCTTGGTTGTCTTCATGGCTTGACATCCTTTGATGTATGATCTTAAACTTAGTATCTATTTTTTTCTCTCTACCTTTCTTTAGGTTGTCCCCCACATTACAGATGCTATTCAAGAGTGGATTGAGCGTGTAAATCGAATCTATGCCGTTTATTGAGACTTTGGGTCAATTCTCTTATCGTGTGGGAAATGAGATTTTGCATCTGATCATATTGGACCCTGATGCTTCTAGAGCTCTAGATCCATCACGCAATTAATCTTCTTCCCATGCTTTTTCACAGGCACCGGCAACTTTTATCTCATTTATGTCAGTCTCGTTCCCGTTTCGAATGTCGTCGGTGAACAGGTAGATAACAGTGGCTTCTGCTAGTTACTTGCACTGGTGGATACATAATCTATTCCATTAGTAGGCATAAGAATTAACTCAGCAATATGCAACCTCTCGAGTTATAACCCGGTATTTGGGCTTGACGGTGATGCTGTTGTTTTCCACATTCAGAAAACAAAGCCAACTCAGCACAGTGTTCGGGGACTGCGAGGACTGGGATTGACTCCACATATCTTATACGTAATGCACGGAAGACATCGCATCTAAGCACTTGTGATAGCAACCAAGTTGGTCATAAATCATTAACTGACATTGAAAGCCTTGAAAACCATAACCTAAACGTTTATAGTCCGCACCTTCCGTCGGTAAACTCGTATCGAACTCAGTTCGAACACTATGCCTTCGTCTACGGCACAACGGCTACTTGAATTACGCAATAGGTTAGCTATTTCGTCGATTCTTCTACTAGGATACCTAAAACAGATTAGGGTTAGGGTTTCTTACCCAAAAATGGATTCGGATTCGTCGGTGTAGCTATACAGGTAGGATGATTTGGCACGTGGAGCGGTGGGATCGAATCCCAGCAACTATCCCTCACTCTCTCTCCTTTCCTCACTTTCTCCTTCTCTTTTCTCTCCTCTCTCTCCTAGGGTTTAGAAAATTCATATGGAATGAGAGGGGTGGGTTTAGGGTCTTATATAAGCCCAGAAGTGATGTCAATGGCCCTAGGGCCATGGTATACTTAGGTTATAGCCAAAAGTCAGCTGTTTCGGGCCAACGGGGTTCATCTGGAGGCCCATTTCCTGCGTACGGTCTGGGGAAAGTTCCCTGACGATGAATCTACGTCAGGTTAAGATTTCGTTCCCATCGGATTAGTGGATCGACCGTGGAGGACCAGTTTCAGTTTAACGGTCATCGTCACTCGATCAGGGCCACAAGCACTCTGACATGTGTAGGGAAATTTCTCTGATCCAAGGGTGTATTTGGGTCAAAATCTGACGGTCTGAAACCTTAAGTTTGGCCTGCAAATGAACGGCCCAATTCACTTAAATCTGAGTTCATTTTCTAAAGATATTCGCGTTTCTCACACGCTTCGCCCCGGGCTCAAGTTATGCGTTTCTGGATACTATTTGGACTTGATTCCCGAGATGGTTGTCAAGCCCAGTAAGGCGGTCATAACCGTATAGTTTCGCGGTAATCGGACTTTCGACGCGCGGTCCAGGTCCGATACGGAGTTTCAATGTGCTCCCGAGAGCAACTGGGTTTTGAGATTTATCCTAGGTTTTTAGGTAATGTAGAGTTAGCGATTCTACTGGTTTTGGGTCTTGCAGTTCGTATAGAAAGCAGTTTAAGCTAATCTACCAATTAATTCAGCTTAGTACTTAATTAATTTTTCGTCTAATTTCTAAAGGATTCGGTCCTCAGTGATTTCTGCCTGAGGTGATACTCGAGTCTTTGTACGGATTTTTCCGAGACGTTACATAGGATGGGCGTTCTTGTGGCCCCAGCCGTTTGAGACCAAGCTAATATTTAGTTTTTCCCTTCAGTCATGCCTGTGTGACTTATGAAAAGGTTAGATGGAAAATAAACATTATGGATGGCCCTAGGAAGGTTTCAATGGTGGACACCATTGTCCCACTGATTTTTATGGTGTGGATCACTTAAGGTCCAGACCTGTCTCATCTTTGGGCCTATGACTAAAATCATCTGGCGAAGAGAAGTGGACGGTGTGGATTAAACACATACATCTGGGCGGGCCCAACGCTGTGGTCCCCTGGTTGGAGCGTGCCAAGGGGAAGTAGATTGTGTGGTGATTAACTCCCCGGGCTTAGCGTAATGAGTACACTCAGCGAGGTCCACCACAATTTATGTATTTTATCCTCTCTGTCCATCTATTTTATCAGATAATTTTAGTGCTCAAGACAAAAAATGAAGCATATACAATGTTCAAATGGACCACACCACTGGAAACAGTTGAATTGAACATCTACCATTGTTGAAAATTTCTTGGGAGCCACATAAGCTTTGGATCAATCTTATATTTGTGTTTTCCATTCATCCATGTCCGTATGATATTATGAACAGGTTGTGTGGCCCACTCGTGTGGCCTCCACAGGTTTTTGGATCAACCTGACATTTTTGTTATCCCTTAGTTCCGTGAGACCTTGTTGGTTGGTCAGATGGTAGATAAATATCAAGTTGGGTATCATGAAGGTTTCAATGGTGGACGTCATGTCCTCACTGTTTTTTGTGGTGTGGTTTAGCTAAGATCTGGCCCAGCCTTATTTTTAGGCCTAGGATAAAAAATAAGCTCGATAAGCAGATGGACGGTGTGGATTAATTATTAAATCATAGTGGGTCGCACGAGTGGGCACGTAGGCTGGTGTTTCCAAGCAGGACGCGGATTGCGTACAGTGTTAGTAGGCAGGTGGCTACTGACAGTGTTCCGGGGCCTTGCATGATATGTGTGTGTGTGTGTGTGTGTGTGTGTGTGTGTGTGTTTTATCTAAGCGGTTTATCTATTTTTATAAATCACTATAGAGCACCGACCTAAAAACTAGAGAGATCCAAATCTCGGGTCGACCACACTACAAGAAAACAGTGTCAATTGAATGCCTACCGTTAAAAACTTCCCAGGGCTCACTGTAATGTTTATTTGTCATCTAATCTGTTGATTTGGTCATGCACACCTGGATAAATATAAAACACAAATATCAGATTAATCCAAACTTTTATGGCCATTAAGAATTTTTTAATGATGAGTGTTCAATCACCACTCTTTTCTATGGTGTGGTTCGTATGAGATTTTTATATCCTCATTTTTTGCTCCATGCCATAACATAATCCAGGAAAAAAATGGATGAAAGGCGTGGATAATATACATACATCGTGATGGGGCCCATCGCTACTCATGTAAGTACGCAATCCGTATCCGGGAAGCGGATTGGCTGGTGTACCGCACACCGATATGTCTGTGTATTGACGTCACCAAGTTCTATGGGTCCCATCACAAGGTATGTGTTATATCCCAACTGTCCTTTCATTTGGAGAGCTCCTTCTACAACTTGATCTGAAAAATAAGACAGATCCAAAGATCAAACGGACCACACTGCAAAAAGCTATGGGGATTGAATGTCTACCGTTGAAACCCTTTTGGGCATCACAGAAGTTTTGGATCGATGTGATATTTGTTTTTCCTCACCATCGAGGTCTGTGTGACCTTATGAACAGATTGGATGGAAAATAAACATATGGTGGGCCTACGAATATTTTAACGGTGAGAATCATTGTTCTACTGCTATTTTTGGTGTGGTCCACTAAAGGTTTGGATATGAATCATTTTTGGTATCATGCTCTAAAATGATCTCACAAAATGGATGAACGGTGTGGATATAATAAATACATCATTTGAGAGCCATGTAACTTTGATCTCCTTTGAACGGAAACGGATTGGCTACTCCCCCTGCCACCAGCCCGGTGGCTGGTGGTCAGTGCTCTATGGGACCCACCATGGTATATGTGTTTCATCCATTCTGTTCATCTATTTTTTAAGATCATTTTAGGTCTTGATCTGGAAAAATCCTCCTAAGGCCCATTGTACTGTTTAATTGACATCCAATCTGTTGATTAGGTCATACAGGCCCAGATGAAGGGGATAAAAAAAGAAGATCAGCTTGATTCAAAACTTTTATGGCCCCTAAAAGGTTTTTAATGGTCGATGCTCATTCAACACTGTTTCATTTAATGTGGTCGACTTGAGATTGGGAAACACCTAATTTTTGGTCTCTTATGTTAAAACAGTATGGAAAAATAGATGGACAGAATGGATGAAACACATACATCATGTTGGGCCCACAGAGCACCGACCACCAGCCATTGGCTGGTGGTAGGGGAGTAGCCAATCCGTTCCCCCTTTGAACCGTCCTGACAACTCGGAGCTCGAGGAGCAGCAAAGTCTGTCTTCGCACGATACGTACCCACAGAGACATATCGCTGTGTGCGGTAGACAAGCAAATCCGCTTCCTTGAAAAAGGGGATGGACGAGGAGGATTTTTCGCAAAAATCACGGTGGCCCACCTACTCTTGCTTAATGAACAAGAAAGAATCTCAAAATCCGTTTCCAACGGCTCTTTATTCGAAAACTTAATACCTAAGAAAAAATCAAATCTCTCTCTCGTTCGACTTCTCTCCCAACGTTTGTCTCCTCTCTCTCTCTAGTTCTCTCTCTCGTTCTCTCTCTCCCAACGTTCGTCTCCTCTCTCTCTCGTTCTCTCTCTCAGCCCACGGCTTCTCTCTCTCTCTCTCAGCCCGTTCCCACCATTCAAATTTATCTTTTACTTCCTATCAACGGCATTCTCTCGCCTTTGCCTCGCCTTCTCTTCCCCAAGAAAAACCCTACCCACCTCCTCCCTTCCTCTCTCACCGGTCTCCTCTCGCCCCATGAAACCCTCGATCTCTCTCCTATCTATAATGGCGATGATGGTTAGAAGATGATGATGTGATCTGGTCCATTAGTAGTCTGCATTTTCATGGCATCCAAACCCCAGCAACAACCACCAGGTCATCTCTCTCTCTCTCTCTCTCTCTCTCTCTCTCTCTCTCTCTCTCTCTCTGGTCGAATTTCCTTTAATCTTCTGTTCTTTGATGTGCGATTCAGGGATTTCTAGGGCAGATAGATGTATTTTGTCTCTATTCTTTTGATTTGATCTATTGATTGGCCTTTGGGAAATCGATTCTCCATCTGTATTCTCCACTAGGTCATCTGTATTCTCCATCTGTATTCTCCATCTATTCTTTGCAAATAACTAATGTCGTTGAAGGAAAGAAAAATTTAAGCTAAGAGAATACAAGATGAAGCAATAACAAAAGTGGAATTCAATTCCAACGACTTATATATCACCACCATATTCAATTCCCATGACTTGTATCTTCTCCATTGTTTGCATCCAAAACAACATGACTTGTTTGATAACTATAATGCCATGAACTCTGATCTGTTCTTAAGAATGTCCCTAGTCTATCATTATAATGCCCCAATGTTGTTTATATTCTTTGTTATCTGTCCGCAAAAATGGTATCCTGGTTCCTTTTTGAGATTCTGAGGAATGTCATCAATATCTCAAATTGATACTTGATTTGGGTCAAGTATTGCATTAGGCATTTCAGTAACAGTGCTTTTTCCTGCATCATATTGATGTTCTTGTAACTAGATGTACTTGGGTTGTACAACCCAAGATATGAAAATTCAATTGAGGTGGTAATGGCAAAGTCTAATGTTATTCTTGAATACAATGGTTTGTATTCTTTACTTGGAATCTGCTATTTTCTATTGTGGGATTTGAGTGGCTTTGAGGAATCTCATGTTGATTAATGATTTTTGCTCCCAGGAAGGGAGTATGAGACAAGAAACTACAGTTTTGAGTAAGTGAACCAAGCTATGGCTGAACAGCTTGCAACGGCTAATGTTATTCTTGAATATAATGGTTTGTATTCTTTACTTGGAATCTGCTATTTTCTATTGTGGGATTTGAGTGGCTTTGAGGAATCTCATGTTGATTAATGATTTTTGCTCCCAGGAAGGGAGTATGAGACAAGAAACTACAGTTTTGAGTAAGTGAACCAAGCTATGGCTGAACAGCTTGCAACGGCTAATGTTATTCTTGAATATAATGGTTTGTATTCTCTACTTGGAATCTGCTATTTTCTATTGTGGGATTTGAGTGGCTTTGAGGAATCTCATGTTGATTAATGATTTTTGCTCCCAGGAAGGGATTATGAGACAAGAAATTACAGTTTTGAGTGAGTGAACCAAGCTATGGCTGAACAGCTTGCAATGGTAGGTTTCTACTCGGGTCTTTCTTTGATGTTTGACGTTCGAAATTCATTCTTTTTGCTGTATTAGATTGGGGTAGTACTCTTTTTTTTTGCAGAGAAGTTTTTGCAAGCATCACCCTAAGCTATATTAGAAAATGTGCTAGGGTTTTCTGAGATGGATTTTGTTACATCTGCTAATTCTAAATCCTATGGAAAAATGCTGCTTTGGAACATGTTCATTGAGTGGAATTCATTATATTGGTGACTGATTAGCTTCTTAGTGTTTGAGTGGTATCTATGGTTTTTTTTTTTTCCCCTTTGTTTTCTACAAAGGAAAAAGAAGCCAGCATTGGAAATGAGTAGTGCAGGTCCCCAGAATTATGGTGTCCCTGATTAAGTAGAGGCAATTTTGTTCTCTGTTGGCTAAAAGAAGGCCTAGATTTTTTTTTTTTTTTCTTTCTTTGCAAAGGCCTAGAAATCTTAGTATTATGTTGTTATTTGAGGAAAGAAGGCTTGGTATTAGTTCCATCTATGTGAATGGGGCTGTTGACCTCTTTGCAAAGGCTTGGTATTTTTTATTTTTATTTTTTCTTTCTTTGCAAAGGCCTAGAAACACCCATTTGCTGCATTTTTTTTTCGAGAAACGGACCATCCATGAGGTGGACTGAATTGGTTTGTCCAACAGTCCACAATCTAATGTACATGTGTCTCCATTTTGAGGAGTGTATGGTCCTGCTTTTTGGCACCAAGTCATCTCCATAGAGAGGGCTATGACCCAAAACTTACACCATTTGGCATGCTATCCTATCTATGACCTTTTTTGGATGGTCAATAAATCTAAAGAAAAGGTCTTGAAAATTATTTATGGATTGAGAGGTTAGAAACACCCATCTGCTGCATTTTTTGAGAAATGGACCATCCATAGGTGGCCTATGAATCGGTCAGCCCAACAGTCAGTCTAATGTTCATGTGTGTCCATTTGGAGGAGTGTACAGTCCTAATTTTGGCACCAGGCCATCAACATAGTGAGGGCCAACGCCCAAAAGTCACACCATTGGGCATACTTTCCTACTCATCACCTTTTTTTTTTTGAATGTCAATAAATTTAGAGAAATGGTCCTGAAAGTTGTTTGTGGATTGAATGGTTAGAAACACCCATTTGATGCTTTTTTTTTTTCAAGAAACGGACTATCCATAAGGTGGCCTATGAATTGATCAGTCCAGATTGATTCACTTATTTTGCCCTTATTGGTTATAAGGTGGCCTATGAATTGATCAGTCCAGATTGATTCATTTATTAAATGGTGCTCGATGTACATACAATGGATCTGCCTCAAAAGATTTATAAGAATAGGTTAGGATTTTCCTCCATTTTGGTTTTCTTATCTATTTCAGAGCTTTTGATTTTGTATTTTAGTTTTTGTTAATTTTTATTGATCTAATTCAAAGCCTGCATGTCCATTTTGGCAGTGGTATTATTACGACTTTACTTTTGTAGCTCCTCTCTTGTGTTGGATGTATATCGCCACGGAGTTGTTATTCAGAAAACTAGTTTCACCGTGATTCAGAATTCACTAAATTATAGATTTTCTTCTACTCCTAGTAATAGAAGCATCAGCTATACAGGAGAATATATTTGCAAATTTGCTTGCTTTTGCTACTATATGCGATGCTACTAGTTTTATATTTTACTTTCTTTGTTGCTGCCTTTGTGAAACCAATGTTTAGTGGTTCATTCACTTGTTGCATTTTTTATTTTTTTCCCTTTTTATTTTTTATTTTTTGTTTTTGTTTTTTGTTTGGTTCAGTGTTAAATCTTTTAAGCAAACAGGTGGTACTCTTTGCTGGATGTATATGTCGCCATGGATTAACAACTCAGAAAGGTTAGTTTCTACATGATTTAGAATTCATTACATTACGGGCTTTTATTTGCCTCTAATAATGAAAATGTCATCCAGATGATTAAGATTATATTAGCAACATTTGGAGCTCGTGCGAACTTTTTTAAGAACTCATCATACGTGATGTGATTCCAGAATCTGAACGATCCACGTGAAGCAGCACCTCATGAAACCCCATGGACCCAATTTTTACTTTAATCCAAAAGTTTGGTGGGCAATGAAAAATGAAAACAGTTTCCTCCCTCGATTTGCATTTCTTTTTGCTATGGCCCAGCAAAATTTTAGATCAAGGAGAAAAATTTTCCCTTGGGGTTTCTTGGGATTCCACATCAAATGGACCGTTCATATTAGCTGCCCATGACACGTGTGCAAAGGTGCGCACGTGCGTAGGTGTGCAGGTAAGCATAGCTCTATATGTCGAATGCTCAACTGCGCACCAGTTCGCACATGTGAACTTTTTTGAGAACTCATCATACGTGATGTGACTCCAAAATCTGAACGGTCCACGTGAAGCACCACCTCATGAAACCCCATGGGCCCAAGTTTTACTTTGATCCATCATTGGTTTAAAAACGGTCTTATAGCCGTACCAAATTTGGAAGGATTTTAGTTCGTTTCTAATGTAAATAATAGTGTACTACTTGCTACCATGGGACTTATTTCAAAATAACCCATTCCATTTCAACCTTCCACCGTAACTCTCTCTCTCTCTCTCTCTCTCTCTCTCTCTCTCTCTCTCTCTCTCTCTCTCTCTCTCTCCTCTCCCTCGATCTCAGATCTCTCTAGATCTGCCTCTCCCTCTCCCTCTCTCTCTCTCTCAATCTCTCTCTCTCTCTCTCTCTCTCTCTCTCTCTCTCTCTTGCGATCTGCTTCTCTCCCCCCCCTCTCTCTCTCTCTTGCGGTCTGCTTCTCTCCCTCTCTCTCTCTCTATCTGCCTATCCCTCTCCCTCTTCCTCTCCCTCTCCCTCTCCCTCTCTCTCACTCGATCTCCCTCTCCTTCTCCAACTCTCGATCTGCAAGCCTTACCCCGCATCCACCAGCCGCTGAAACTTGCCGCATCTCCGGTCATCAACAACAATAGAAAGTTGTTGAGCTCCCACCTATTGCCAATCTGAAAAGGTGATGTTGCATTTTGATTTTGTCTTCATTTTGGTTATGAATCTCTATTTGGATGACTGGATCATGGAAAGTTGTTTTGAGTATTTTTGCATGTAAGGTGTATGTTGTTATGCTTGTGAGAATATCATTCCAAATCATGTTTGTGATCTGATTGGTCGCCCGCACTTTGTCCTTCGCAGTGAGCAAACGAGAGAGAGAGAGGAGGCTCTTTCACAAAGGCGTAGACTTCCAGTCCAGAAAAGTAACAAGATGGCTAGAGGACTGAAGAAACACTTGAAGAGGCTTAATGCCCCAAAGCATTGGATGCTTGACAAACTTGGTGGTGCATTTGCCCCCAAACCATCATCTGGCCCTCACAAAGCTAGGGAATGCTTGCCTCTAATTCTCATCCTAAGAAACAAAGCATTGGATGCTTGACAAACTTGGTGGTGCATTTGCCCCCAAACCATCATCTGGCCCTCCCAAAGCTAGGGAATGCTTGCCTCTAATTCTCATCCTAAGAGACAAACTGAAATTTGCACTTACGTACCGTGAGGTCATATCAATTTTGATGCAAAGGCATATTTTGGTTGATGGAAAGGTTAGAACTGACAAGACGTATCCAGCTGGTTTAATGGATGTTGTCTCTATTCCCAAAACAAATGAGAACTTCCGACTGATTTATGACACCAAGGGCCGCTTCCGTCTCTACACAATCAAGGATGAAGAGGCTAATTCAAGCTTTGCAAGGTCCGCTCTGTGCAATTTGGACAGAAGGGCATTCCCTACCTCAACACCTACGATGGGCAGACCATCCGCTACCCAGACCCACTCATTAGGGCCAACAACACCATCAAGCTTGACCTTGAGACTTACAAGATCGTAGACTTTATCAAGTTTGATGTCGGGAACGTTGTCATGGTGACAGGTAGTAGGAACAGGGGACGTGTTGGTGTGATCAAGAACAGGGAGAAGCATAAGGGCACCTTTGAGACCATCCATGTTCAGGATGCCAACAGCCATGGGTTTGCTACCCGTTTGGGTAATGTGTTCACCATCTGATATGGAATTTTTGTAGTTTGGTTGTATTTTATTTTTATTTAGCTATGAGACATGGTGGGTTTAAGCAAGTATTAAATTTTTTTAAAATAATGTTTGTGATCTGATTTCCCTGGTAGCTCATATTCGATCATGAATTCATTGAGTTCATAGGAGAAGGGAAAATGTGGGGAGCCAGAACGTTGGCTACAACCCTTTCTGATAAAAATTATAAGATAGGAGTCTATAGTTTATCCATATTCCAATAATGGGAGAACGAAGGGTGATTGCCAACCATGGCCCACCAACATCATCATGAAAGCTGGAATTATAATCAGTAAACAAAAGAATATACAGGGCTATCATCCATGGCTGCTAATAATTCACATAAACAGCTCCTTGTAAACAGATGATCAGGCCGATTTTCCTTAGACTATAGTTATTCTAAATGCCATATTGTCCATATCAATTGGCATTCCATCTGGACAATCACAAATGGTGAATTACTTTGTCTTGTGCCTTCGGACTATAGTTAGTGAATTACTTTGTCCTGTGCCTTCAGACTATAGTTATTCTAAATGCCTTTTGCATTATTGTATCTGCGGCAACTTTTCTGTTCCTTTTGTTTCAATGAATTTTATTTGGTTTGTTCTTCGCCTTCAGGTATTGTGGACGGAGTCAGCCACGCAGTCCCAATCTATGAAGGTTATGCTCATAGATCTCAAATCTTTTCCAAAGTAAGCTGTTTTGTATTTGCTAATCTTAAATATGGATTTATATAATTGGGCATTTGATGTTTTTTTACCGACGGAGCCTTTATTGGCGCTTTACTAACCGCCGGCAAAGGCTTTGCCAGCGGTTTTTGGGACCTTTACCGGTGGTTTACCGGCGGTCAAAAGTCTATTTTCTTGTAGTGACTCTATTTCAGCTTGTATATTTTTCTGCTCCGTATCTGATCTTCACCTCTATACAACTTCATCCATCAAAACCCCGGCTATTTGGATTAGGGTGCAAATAGCTGGGATGAAGACTATGATGAAATCATCATCATCATCTAAGTCTTCATCTGAGAACGAGTGCCCAATTCCAATACACTCTCAGTTTAGTGATCGTTCTATGGGTTGGCTTTGACACCATGAAAGCTTTGGGGATTCCACATTGAGAATTTATTAACTAATGAATTTATTTTCTTTATGTAGGCATGGCTTATTTTCTCTTGTAAGAAATGGTTTCTTTCATATGCATTTTACTTCTTTTAATTAGGGATTTATTTTAGTGCTCAACTAGTAGTCCTTGGAATATTCATTTTTGGAAACTTTTTCTTAACAAAATGAGCTTCACATGCATACATGCAAAAGGCACACCCAGTGGATGTCAGCAGGGTGTTTATCATTTACTTGGAACTGACATAGGTACCAAAAGATAAATTTTAGCCCTTTAGATAGTCTAGTTATATTTCCGTGTATTGGTTAGTAAGTTACCAAGAAAATATTTAAACTACCTTTCTGTTTATTTATTTATTTGTATTTTTATAATTTAATTATGTTCAGAGCTGGTACAAGGCTATGATGATGATGATGATGATATGCTCATTGCTGTCAACAATTTGAATGGATGTGGTTTAATCATTACTTTTTTGAAAAAAAAAGTTCAATCATTACTCACTAAGGTGTCCTGAATAAACTTGCCAGATGGCGACATTTGAGGCCATTCTCTAAGGTATGGATTTTTTTCGCCTTTGATGGCGATGTTTGAGGCCATTCTCTAAGGTGTCCTGAATAAACTTGCCAGATGCTTTGTGGTACATATTTTCATATGTTTGGTGATATTTGGCTTTCTGTAATTCTGTCTCCATCTTGTAGTATGGTTTTTGGGTGAATGTACACTAACTTGGTAGGTGACTGCATATTCATTCTAGTCAGCATTTCACGCTGGCGTGGGGCCCACATTTTGTGGATCCTTAGTGTTCATCTGGTTGGCTCACTGTGATGGGAGATGCTGTTGTGCATTCCACTCCATATTGGCTCACTGTGATGGGAGATCCTTAGTGTTCATCTGGTAACGCATGACGGTTATGACCATTGCATAGCCAATTTTGAATACCTTGCTGCGAAAAGACATAATTAAAAGTTAAATTAAGGTTTTTGCCCCATAGATATGTTGAGTTATATTAGGTAGATGCCTAAAAATGGTTGTGCTTGTTCTGTGTAATATATGGAGGAATCTAGTTAGCATTTCTAAAGAGGAACTATAGGTAGGGTTCCAAAAATCCATATTGTCCAGCCGATGTAAGCATATTATGTCCTTATTGGTCAATGTATATACCTAAAACAGGAGTGAGATGGTCTGATAAAAAAATCGGTGACCGATATGCCTCTAAAGGCCCATTTTCCAATTATTATTTTTATTTGTATCTCTCATTTCTCTTCTTCTTCTTTTTTTTTTTTGGGGGGGGGGGGGGGGGGGGGGTTGCTGTGAAGATTTGTACAAATCCCCTATTTTTACTAATCTGGTTTACTCTGTTGACTTGATATCTTGTGTGGGTAGAAAGCAGAAAAAGCTGTGGTTTCTTTTACACTGTATTCGTAATTGCTGCAAACACTTACTGCATGTTTGAGCAAACAGTCATATTTTTTCAACTGGTTCAACCTTGAAATCCATACAAAGAATGGCATCGCCAAGTATCACCTAGACATGTGCTTACTCTTCATAATTGCTGCAAACACTTACTGCATGTTTAAGCAAAAAGTCATATTTTTTCAACTGGTTCAACCTTGAAATCCATGCAAAGAATGGCATCTCCAAGTATCACCGAGACATGTGCTTACTCTACCTCTTCTTTGCAGCTTGCAAAGCAAGTTTTTGAGATGGACTCCATGAGGACCCGTATGTTAAAAAAAAGCTTCCAGTCTAGTTGATAATCGTGTAAGTTGATCTGGTATGACTTCATTGATTTGTTTTCCGTCTCTTTTACTAGTAAATGTTAATTTCAACACTTACACTCTTCAGTCCTACCCTTAACCCTCAATGATTGATCATAATAGCTAATAAAAGAAACAATTTATCATAGTTCTTTTCATGATCCATTGTTTCAACATTAGCTATAAGAATTAAGGAACCTCTTCATTATGACCACCCACTCTCGAAATTGGGCTCAATAAAGTCACCAAACCTGTTTCCATTTGAAGGAATCAAGGTATGCTAAAACAGTTACGTAACGAATGTAACTTAATGGTAAATGTGCTAACCATTACATGTTACAAGGCCAAAATGGCTGTTACAGAAAAAATGGGCCTTAAAGGGGGCTGAAAGAGAATTTTTTTCAAAAAAAAAAAAAGGAAAGAAAAAAAGAAAGAAAAAGGAAAAAGGCCATAACGGCTATTATGTCCCATATCGTAATGGTAATGATCATGGCCACCGTTACTGTTATGGAATACCTTGGAAGGAATTCACAATCACTAAAGGTTTGCTTGTTGTATTTTTTCTCTTTATTATTCATTTATTTATTGATTAGTATTAGTATTAGTTTTTTTTTTTTTTTTCAAACTTGTTAGTTGTGAATTTTATTTTCCTACATATTGCTTGTGGATGCGGCAGTCAAGATTACTACTTTGTGCTTTCCTGCTCATTTTAGTTTCCAGCAGTGCTGTGGTCACCATTTGTATTGGCTTGGAAAATGCTTATTCTGATAAGGGTGCAGCTTCCAGAAATTCCCATGATCCAATTGACTCCGATGTGAGTTGAATTCCCATTTGCATTGCCATCTTTATTTTCCTGTTTAGCAATGATTAAGAAAGAGAAAGGATCCATGCTGTTAGTTATATCTAAATTATTTATCAAGCATTTGACCTTTGGACGTGTTACACATGTATGGGATGAAGACCAATTTTTTAGGCCCTACAGTGGATGGGTTGTACCCTGATGCAGCTTCCAGAAATTCCCATGATCCAATTGACTCCGATGTGAGTTGAATTCCCATTTGCATTGCCATCTTTATTTTCCTGTTTAGCAATGATTAAGAAAGAGAAAGGATCCATGCTGTTAGTTATATCTAAATTATTTATCAAGCATTTAATCTTTGGACGTGTTACACATGTATGGGACGAAGACCAATTTTTTTTAGGCCCTACGGTGGATGGGTCTTCTATCGCCTTCCATTGTTTGGAGAGCACATCGGATTCCTGGTCCTTTGGATGAAAAGATCAACTAGGTAAGCCTCTGCTCTGTTATATCCCCTTGTGCGTTCGATCCTTGCTCATGCCCCCAATGCAGAATAGAGGAATTATATCCTGCACAGCAGTACATGACTATTTCTTGCTGCATGGCCCATGGTTCAGCAATCCATAACATTGAGCTCATGGCCCCACTTGGAATTGAGACACCCAAGAAATATCCCAGAATGGGTGAATCCCAACTGTTGGATTTCACATTTAATAAGAAGCAACATGTTTGTCTGGAATGAG
Source organism: Magnolia officinalis (assembly GCA_021015155.1). NCBI lineage: Eukaryota > Viridiplantae > Streptophyta > Magnoliopsida > Magnoliales > Magnoliaceae > Magnolia > Magnolia officinalis. Next base: position 60,604,055 of record JAJHSJ010000002.1, read on the forward strand.
TGATGGCCCTGACTTTTGAATCAGATATTTCGCCAATTGAAACTTTTTTGTACTGCATCCAAGCTTGTTTCCATGAGTGGCATGTCTCAAATGGAAGCAGCCTGGATGGTTTTGATTATTAGGGCATCCACTTTTTGTTTGAAGGACTTGCTAGGGATTAGCGCCCTGCAAAGTTTAACAAACGATCATGATGGATTTAAGT
>JAJHSJ010000002.1:60604356-60679531 GCA_021015155.1 Magnolia officinalis
AAGACCTATCAAGATCGCCATTAGGGCAAATGGCGAGGAGTCAGTGGCCCTAAAAAGCCCGCGAAGACCATCGTGCGCACCCATGTGGGCAGCTGACGAAGTCAAGGATTCATAGCCTAAAAGGCCATAAATCCGTGAAGACTAGTCACCGTAACTCCCATGCCGTCTGTATAGCTTTCCGGCAGCGCCACGGGGAACGGATGAAAGTGCTTCCCGTGAATGGGCTCGACCTTGCAGACGAAGAAAACAGGGGCCGCAGTGTGAGCTTTTAGGCCAACCATGCGTAAGACCCTCCAGATCTAGGGTTTGATTTCAGTAGTAACTCGTGAGGAAGGGATTAAGCCTACTCATTGATGGACTGCCGACCCTAGATTTGGTGCCCAAAGGTAGCCTTGCGAGCCCTGCGAACTCTAGAGTTACCGTGGCCAACCCTGTGTGTAAAACCAAAAGTTCACCGCCTGGTAGCGTCAATGGGCCCCTCTGATGGACCGTGGCAGTGAGCTCAAGGCAGTGAAAAGTCCAAGAGAACTCTAGAGAGTTACAGACACCATCACATAAGACCAACAAGTGCTCCACTACTCAAAAGCTTAAACTGTGTGTGTGCGCGCGCTCCACTACTCATGAGCTTAAACTGTGTGTGGCTAATTAAATTGAAACTTAGCACAGCCAATTTAATACCCACATAGAGAATCCCGCACTAACAAAGCATAAAAGGCTTGAAAATTATAATTAAGGATATGATGAAATTACTATATGAAAATAGGGTTTCCACAATATGATGTGATAAATGTTAGCATAAATGTCATCAATATGCAATATGGGAAATGCCATTGTAAATATCTCAAAATGCTATCATGAAAGCATATGTTAAGTCAAATAAATTACCCATCCAAAAGCATGAAAACAAAGATTACATGTTCAAAAATCACATGTTTAAAGATCTTCAGTAACCCCTACTGCCTCTATATATTGGCGCAAATCCTCTTTTAATTGTGCCTGAGCTGCATCATGCTTGGATTTTTCTTCAAGAATAAGTCTCGCTTGATCGGGAACACCGGCTAGCTTGCTCTCCAAAGAAGCGATCATTTTCTACCTTGGAGTCGTGCAGATTTTTCTATATCAAGGGATTGAATATTCGCCCGCATCCTTTCTTCAACATCATGAATGACTAAGTCTTGCTCATGATTCTTCCTCTCCAGTTGAGAGATTTCCTCTTTCAGGGCTGCGATACGATCTCGGGTGGTCGCCCTCTCATCAATATGAATCTTTAATTGATCTTGAAGAATCAGATGTTCTTGCTCAAGTTTGGAGATAGATGAATCCGTCAGAGAGGCTTGTTCTTGAGATGCAGCCAGTTGCTTCCTGTATTCTAAAATCTCAGGAGCAATCGTAGCATTTTCTACTAACGTCAATGAGATTACTGAATCACGAAATTTAAGGAGCGAATCGCGCAAAGGAGATATGTTAATTCTAGCCATCTTGGCGGAGCTCTCCAAAATTTCCATAGCAACATCCAAGTCCAACCATTGATCAGGGTTTTTGAAGATATGGGCTATCGTCAACAAAGAGTGTTTCACCATAAGCATCTTGTGAACAGGGACTTTTGCAAAAGACGATAGTTCAGATGTAGTGGCTACAGAATCAGAACTGGCTGCACCGCTGCAAGGAGTTCCTATAGGGAAAGAAGAAAGACATTCAAATATATTATGAAATATGCGGTTCTAAGTAAAATAAATAGTGCATGTATATACCTGTTGCTGGAATACGATTAACAGAAGGAGAAATTCCCCGAGTCGCGGAAGGGCCGAGTCCCACCATGTCAGCAAAAGATGGTGTTCTAGCTTCCCTACTAGAATCTCTGGTAGTTGGAGTTGGCAAGTCAGTGGTCTCTATTGAAAATATAATTTCACGAGCTACCACTTTCTGTACCATCAATGGAATTACAGGAGCTCTCGGTGAAGTTCCTGCAGGATGATTCACTGAAGAAATCGCGCCTATCTCAGCGACTTTAGCACCTAAAAAGGGAGACACAATCATTCTAAATAAATAATTGTTGTTAAATATGTAGATAAATATAAGCATATAAAAGTTAAATCTCCTTTACCTGGTGAATATCCGTATTCGCCATAATCTAAATGTTCTTCCTCATCTTCCTCAGCTGCAGGAGATTTAGCAAGAATATTAATGCCAGGAAGAACTTTAGAGGTTGCAGGAAAAGGTTTCGGTTCAACCCCTTCCGTAATTGCCTCCTCTTCTCCGCCAACATCGACTTCGCCTTCTTCAAAATCGTTATCTTTATCCTCACTACTTTCGTTGTCCTCGTCGTCTTCATACTGCGAAGAGACAGTAGTCTCTGATGATGAAGCTGAACTCTCATCTACCGGAATTTCTTCGTCAACTTCTTCAACTACAACTTGCTTTCCTTTACAAGAAGCAGCCCGGCTGCTCTCTGGTGCGGACTCTTTGACTGTAGGGGAGGCGGATGCTTGTCTGGTCCTCTCTGAAAGAATAGGAGATGATGCCTGTAAACGCGTTCTCGATCTAGTCATCGGGGAAGATGGGCTAGGACAAAGAGGTTGTGGAGGGGGTAAAGGAGTATCATTAACTGGTCCCTCTCGAGCCGCGGCAGTCTCTGCAGGAACTGGGGAAGATGCACCTTCAGCATCGTCTGTAGCCTGATCTGTAAAGTCCCAGCGAGATTGCTCAAATTCCCTTAAAACTCCATGAGCAAACCAGCCATCCAAAGTGTTAATAGGCTTTATTTCACGGATAGGGTCTTCTAACGATATCTTCCTACAAATTTCTCCATGATGAGATGCATGACTCTTTTCCGGGATATAGCCAATTCCACTCTCTAGATTTCTGCCTTTCGGCCTAGGCGGATGGAGAAAGATAGAGGAATCCACTGGCAAACACTTAGTGACCAAGTATGACTGATGATCCCACCATCGCATCCAGCCATATGATGTACGGACTATGCGATTACAGTCGGGAATTACGAAGGAAGATCCAACGCAACCATTCAGTAGCTGTTTCTATATCATGGCCCAGTTGAGAGAACCTGTTCCATAACAACGCATTTTCCGAGTAACTAGCCCGCAGTCTTGTGGTACAGTTTGGTCGTAGCCAAATTGACGAGCAAAACGGCTGGGGTAGTAAGGTTCTCTCCAAAATTATGTCCCTTCCCGAAAGGGGTAGACTGCAAGAACGAATGGAAAAGAAGAAAGCTCTTTCCGTTGCAATAAGTGTTTCTTGGTCCACCATGTCTGTATCCTCGATGTAACGATAAAGGCGGAATTGGAAGAAGTTTATTTGGTCATCATCCCGAATTTTATTGGCAACCCAGTCATACGCTCTTTTGGCCAATGCTCTTTGTTGGAAGAACCAGAGTGGAAGATGAGAAGGATGAACATATGCTTGCTCCGGAGCTTCGAAAGTCCAAGGAAAATAGACCCCTAGCCACGTTGTGATGTAATGCCAAGAAGTATGTGCAGACGAGGCTCCAAGAATAGGATCTTTCATGTGGGTAGTTACCTCTCCGAGGGCCCTATAAATAAAGCATAATACTGGGGGAGCAATGGAGTATTTGTGGCCTTCCGCCAAAGCGCCAGCTACAGTGAAGACAGTGGGACGAACAACATCTGCCCATTTAGAGCTAGGCAATATGACCAAACTCAGCCAATATGCTAAGAAAGCTGCAAGTTCTCCAAAGGAGCTATATTCCGGTCTCCCCTTCACTGCGTCTCGAAGCTTTGTTAGCTCCTTGGAGTGACAATCACGAAATCTTCAAAGAAAAATAAAGAGAGAGGGTGAATATGCAGAAATCGCCAGGTAGCAAGAATATAAGGAGAAAAGTCGATTATTGGACTGATAAATACCTGAGGCCCCTGGAGAAATGTGCCAGCCATTGCAAAGGAGGGATCTTGTGAAAATTGGGAAATTTGCTCATCTTCTTAAACAGTTTGATAGAGGCTTCAGAGATAGAAGGTTTGCGATCTAGAGAGGGTACAAAGGCCCGTTCCCTGTTGGTCAGAATGAATTCATCATAGAATTTGCCTGTTATCGGGAGACCGGCTATGCGGTGAAGGTTCCAAAGTGTTATGCTCATTTCACCATAGGGTAAGTGGAAGGAGTTGGTTGTAGGCGACCAGTACTTGAGAAAGCCTTTCAGTATAGTAGGTTCCCTATAAAAGTATTTGGAAGTCACCTCTATAGCATCATAAAGACCGACTTTTGCAAGTGTGCTCGTATGCTTCAGTAAAATAGCTTCCGCCCAATCAGAGTAATAGCGTCGAGAAGTTAACAGGCCTCTGATGCGAAATTCTGCTTGTCCCCAGAGCTGTTCTCGATCTCGGAAACGCTACCGAACTGTTTCATAAAAATGTGAAGGAAAGAGGTCGTGAGGACTGTGGAAAGGAACTAGGAAGATCATGGGATGAGTTTCCCCTATCTTCTGTCGCGGCTTCTGTGTTTGATGACTCCCTCAAGGATCTGGGGTTCTCTGGTGGCCCACGATTCAATATACATCAACCTTTCACCGTGAACATAATCCTTGGATTCACAGTCAAGCATGGACTGATGTCGGTAGACATTGATAGGAATTATCGTCATACCTTATGCATGAGGGTTGTCGTACTTCATAACGCCTTCAACAACTCGTACCGAGTCACATGAGTTTTGAAGTCTCTTCCTCTTATGTTCCTTAATTTTCTCTGTGAACTCTTTCGCCTTCTTCCGGTGAGTTTTCTTCAAACGAGAGGCAGGGGGAGTGTCTTCACGAAGGGGTGGTCTTTTGCGATCAGTACGAATGTGAGCTGTAGTCTTTAACCATTCGTCCCAATCGTATTCCCTGCCGTGCTTCAGGGGACATTTGATATCTCCTAATGATATGGATCTATGAATGGGGGATGGCAGAGACTTAATGTGGTCAGAAAAGTCAAAAGTAGGAAGAACGGGTTCTTTAAAAAAAGCAGGAGTTCTGGAGGTAGTCTTTGTTCACTTAGCAGGTCGTTGATCAGAAGAAGGTTGATCAGAAGGAGGAGTCACAGGACGGGCTATTTGTTTTATACAGGCCATAATGATGAGTTAAGAAAAAAGAATATAAGAAGAGTGAAAAATGGCTAAGTGTTGGAAGGATCAAAAGAGAGAAAGTCGGCTAAGTGCGGGACACTTTGGGCGGGTCCGCGCAAAGTGTATGGGCTGCGCGAAATGTGCTGGACTTTGAAGAAATTCACGCAAAACTGCAAGGTTTGCGGGGGTTCGCGCAAAGTGTATGGTTTGCGCGAAAGAGAATGGCCGGAGCAAAGTTTCGCCAGATCACAAAGGGTTTGTGCAGAAATTCAGAGTGGTTGGACTATTTATAGGATTCGTGGCCGAGCACGGTACTCGACTGAGCTTTGCGCGGGATCGCGCAAACCCTGTAGAAAAGGGTGATTTGATCCTTTTCTTTGATTTTCTGAAAAAAGCAAAGAATGGATCAAGGGGGCATCTGTTGAGGCATAAAATAAGCAAAGAATTGAAGCAAGGAAAGATCAAGGAAAAGGTTGAAAGAAGGAACAAAGAATCAGTTCTGAGAATACTTTGCGCTGGATCACACAAAGTAAACGGATTGTGCGGGATCGTTCAAAGTAAAACAGATTGCGCGGGATCGCTCAAAGAAGACAGATTGCGCGAGATCACGCAAAGTATGTCGTTTGCGCGTATCCGCGCAAAGCGTATGACGGTAATATAAAAATGATTGGGTGTTATTTTGTCCCACATCGCCCAAGTCGGAGTTTTACACCTGTGAAAATGTCTATAAATACCCCCTCTTTCTCTAAAAAGGGGTTCGAGGATTTCAGAGTGAAGAGAGCAAAGAGAGATCGAAGATGCGGAGTATTGGGCTCCAGCAGATTGCGCGAATCCGCGCAAACGAGCATTGGGCTCATACAGTTTCCGGGGCTCATACAGTTTCCGCGGACCGTGCAAACTGTATGAGCCCAATGCTCATACAGTTTCCGCGGACCGTGCAAACTGTATGGTTTGCGCGGTCCCGTGCAAACCGACTGCCCTGCAATCTATAACAGCAATGGGCTGTCATGCTGCCGAAATGGCTAAAGTCTTCAAATCTTCAAGGTCTTCTTATTTAAGAGAGAATGAAGAATCACCGACAGAAAGGCGTATTTCTCCTAAGTCTCAGGAGATGACCGAAATGGCGCCAGAATGCTGCCGGAATCTCTATTTTCTTGAAGACTATTGGTCGATTCATCAATTCCTCCTAAGTCTTAGGGGATGATTGGGATCATTGCCGTTATGCTGCCAAAATTTACATTTAACTATGATAGCTGAATTCATAGTGAATTCTTTGTAATCTATCTTAGAATCAAGGGATATTTGAGGATGTAAATAAATTCAGAATCAATAAAGTGTGATGATTGTCTTTATACTGTTCCATTGTTATGATTGAATAAGATAGTTTCCCCAAACTAAATACTTTTGTTTCCTTATCGAAACAGAGGTACCTTAGTTTCCCAATCCTGCTATTTGAAATGGACTAATAAATACTCGATAATCATGCTCATCATGCATTGCATGTGCCTGGAAGATGTGGAGCACTGAGGGATGAAAGCCTGCCGCGAACGTAAGATGGTGTCGCACGAGGAAGGGTGTGGTGAGGGCATACATCATGACTGCATTCATACTTGCATTAATAAGAGTAGTTAGGAGTGTTTGATTTTACTGCTTTATCATTACCGCTTGACTGAATTGATAACATGTTAACCTATGCTTTATTGTTCCACTGAGTTGATCACTCACTCCTACGTTACGGGACGGTGTTGTACACACCAACCAGATTTGTTGAGTTTTAGATGATGGCGATGCTTTTGAAGTAGAGCCAGACTACTATGATGTGGAGGAGGAGTTCTCCTACTTGTAGCTCTTTGACAGGTTTATGAAGACCTGTTATTGTATTGACGGAGCTATGGTACTTGGAATAGAAGACATTACACTTTCTCACATTTGGTATATTTTAGAACTGTACTTGTAATTATTTAACCTGGTAACATTATCACACTCTGGAGACCCACCACTATTTTTATATTGTATATATATCTATCACAGTCTTCCACTTGCTAATTCACTGTCTCTGGAGTATGATATTCTATTTTGGCTTAATCTCACTCATGTTCAATACACTAATGCAGACAACATTTAATCATCATTATCTATGTTGCATAAGTGATGTTCTGGAACTCGGGTGTTGAGTTACTACTCGACCCCCGATTTTTTGGGGCATTACAACATGTGAGGTGATTGATTTGACATGTTTCTCTTGGGGTTTTGCAATGCGCGGCGTTTTCTCGAACTGAACGTGGGCCCACATCTCCTAGCCTGGATATCACCTCAGCGCATAATACATGGCGTCAGAACCACGGCGAAGGCGCAGTCGCTAGGGTATAAGTCTCGGGTCGAGCCGCCTCTGGAATACGGGATAAGACTTAGGATCACGCACAAGTGCTGGTTACAGATCATGGGTCACCAGAATTCGACCGAGAGGACCGCGGAAGCCTACGGAACGGTACAGTCTAGGATACGGGTCTTACACTAGCCAAGTTAGTGGTGCACGTGTAACACCCCGTACTTTTCTGTACTCGGGTGTTACCATGAGAACCTGACTTAATATTAATACAATCCCGATTTAGGTGAACAGTCACATTCTGGCCTATCTTAAGTTAATACCCTAATAATTCATTTCAAATGTGATGTGATTGTATATATATATATTATAATACAAAGTAATTTTATAGTTATTCGTAGTAATACATATGTTACTTGGATTATTCAAATTTTTGTATATTATTTAAACTATATATAAAATAAATTGTATGCCAACACATTATCATATAATTGATGTACATTGACTAATATTTACATTTTTAACTATATATTATTACCAAAAATACGTTCTAAATAGTAATGATTGTAAATAGATACCTATCTATGACTATTAATATGTTATACTAGGCAAATATAAAAATATATTTTATTATATAATCTAAGACATTATTCACTAAAATTATTATAATGAATGTATAAGAATACTACATAAATTAACTATAGTACACTTTTCTTAATGATAATTATGGAAATATATATATACTATTACCAATTAAACTTTATTAATTAATAAGCAATTATTAATATAAAATATAATATGTTAGCAATTATATTTAAATATAAAATAATGCAATATATATATACACACACACACACACACACACACACACACACACATATATTCTTATGTAAGATAATACTTACATAAATGGGTTGTGGACCTGATTGGCCCACTAGCTAGATGAACGGTCCTGATCTCATGAGTGAACCACAGATTATCAATGGGTTGACGATAATTGGCACTCAAAGGCAAATTTTCAAGCTTATATGGCCCACTTAAGACTTGGATCAGCCTCATTCGTTGGATTGGACCCTATTTTGGGCTGACAAAACAGATGAATGGAGTAGATGGGATCATAGACATCACTATGAACCCCACATTTTATAAGATCTGTATCCTAGCCAGTATCTTTCCGGTGGCCCGTGATCTGCTATTGGTGTTTGCGCGTGATCCTGAGTCGTGTCCCTTATATCTGAGTCGGCTCAACTCGAAACTTGTATCCTTGCGACCGCGTCGTCACTATGGTTCCAACGCCACGTCGCGAGCCGAGGCGATACCCGGGCCAAGAGATGTGAGCCCGCGTTCAGTTCGAGGAAAACACCACGCATTGCAATCCTGAGAGAATCCATCACATCAAATGTCAAGTACACATCCCATCACTCACACCCATCCTAAAGTACAACCACCCATCCCCTAAGTCAACTCTCTCCCTTACACAGGTACTCCCATCACTCACCTTTTCACCCATCACCATCTTACATCACCTCTCTCTTTCTCTCATCTCTCTCTTATTTTCAAAATTCTATCTCCAAAGCAACTCCAACGTCCATGACTTCCATGGAGAAGCTTGGTGTGGCCCACCTTCCTACCTCTCATCCCTACCATCCAAAGTCCATCTCTACCGTTGGAATCCACGTTTGGAGCTCTAGATCATGTTGGTGGAAGAAGGAAGAGGAGATCGATGGTGGGTGCTTTTATTTGTTGATTTTTTGATTTGAGGGCCCACATATGTGGGACCCATCTTGATGTATGCATGTATAAGGAGGGCCCATACTGGCGGGGTCCCTCCCCTCTCACCATCGTCCCTCTCTCTCCTTCCTTCTCCCTCTTAATGTTCGGCCCACCTGAGGCGTGTGACATATCAACGCCATCCATCACTGTGGAGCCCACCATGATGCGTGTGTTGCATCCAAACCATCTAACGGTGGGAACCCAACCGGCTGACTACGTCAGTAAGTTTTGTGGGTCCCACAAGATATATGTGTTATATTAAAACCGTCCATCCACATGGGTTTTAATCCACTTCATCCATCCGTGCAAGGCCCACCTTGGTGACACGTGTGGTCACTGGAGGTGGGGCCCACCTGGACACGTGCTGCTTCCAGCACATGGGGCCACTAAGATGTGTTGTATCCGCACCGTCCAATCAATGGACGGTGGGTAGTGGATTAGTTGGTGCGTCTCATACCAGTAGCTTGCTAGATGTCAGCAACTTTCATGGACCCCACTGTAATGCATGTTTTGTATCCCACCTCTTAGCCCACCCCACATGTGTGGCACGTGTGGGGGTGGGACCCACCTTGGTGAATGTATTGTATATCCCTTGCCATCCATCTATCTTTTGGTGCAGACCCCACCTTAATGCATGTGTTTATACACACCGTCCAGCCATGTTTCCAGATTGTGTGGGGCCCACCCCACACGTACTGCACGTGTGGGATGGGACCCACCTAATGTATGTGCCTGACATCCCTACCGTCCATCACATGGACCCCATGTGGTTTAAATCCACTCCGTCAGTCTAGACGCTGGACTCTCTCCTTCAAATATAATATTTATTATATTTTATATATATGTGTGATATATATATATATATATATATATATATATATATATATATATATATATATGGTATATATGTATATGGTGAGCCCCATGTGGGACCCACTTGCTAATAGATTGGCTGGTGTGCCTCACGCGAGGTACATGTGGTATTTACACCGTCCAGACCTTGGACGGTGGGACCCACCATAATACATGTTCTTTATTCACCCGTCCACCTGAGTGGAGACCTCACGTATGGGACCAGCTGTGATATACGTGTCTTATTCCCATCATTGAGTGATCCGGACGATAAACACTACCATGATGTATGTATTTCATCCACACTGTCCAGATTATGCTGGACGGTGATGGACAATGGTTGGATGGTGTTGATTTACATAGACAATGTTTGGATGGTGCTGATTCACATGGAAAATGTTTGGATAGGTGCTGGACAATGTTTGGACAGTGTTGATCATCATTAGTGGGCCAAATGCCCCATGAAATGATTTTTGGTGTGATCCAAGTCCACTTAGGGCCTATTGGTGCTGCCCATCCATGAGGCCCATCATGATGTATATTCAAGGCCCATTGTGATGTATTCGTGGCCTACGGGCAAGGCCCATTGTGATATGTATTAGGCCCATGACGCCTGGCGCTTTTGATGCATTCGAGGCCTAGATACGTAGCCTATTTGATGCATATGAGACCCATGTGTAGGGCCCACAAGTTATGTATTTGAGTCCCATGGGTTATGACCCATTATGATGTACTGAGGCCCATGGGTCGTGACCCATTGAGATATATTTTCGGCCCATATGACATGGCCCATTGTGATGTATTTTCGGCCCATTTGGTAAGGCCCAATGAGATGTATTTCCGGCCCTCATGGCATGACCATTGTGATGTTTTATAACCCATTTAATGAGGCCCATTATGATGTGCATTAGGCCCATAGGTTGTGGCCCGTGCTATGTATCTGAGGCCCATGTGCAGGGCCCACCTGTTGTGTATGTAGCCCTTGTATGAGGCCCATTACTATGTATATTACACCTTTGTGTGAGGCTATGGACCCACTATACGTTTGGCCCTATGTGGACCACTCTCTAGGAGCAATGTTGGTTGAATGTCCAGATTAATGGGCAGTGATGATTAAATGTCCACATTGTGACCTTCATTTAGACTTGGTTAGGCCCATTTTCGTCATCGTCTAGTGGGTTACCCCAAATGAATGGGCCCCATTGATATTGCTTGGACCATCATCGACCATCCATTTATGAACCCCGCCTTGAGGCCGATTCTGATTATCGACGCCGATTTTGATTGTCGAGGCCGATTGTTGAGGCGGATTCCGATTTCAATTGTCGAGGCTGATTATCGAGGTCGATTCTGATTGTTGAGGCCAATTCCGATTATCAAGGCCGATTGTTGAGGCCGATTCTGATTTTGATTATCGATTCCGATTCTGATTATGGAGGCCGATTTCGATTGTCGAGGCCGATTATGGAGGCCTATTGTTGTGGTCTATTTTGATTCTGATTTCGATTATCGAGGCTAATTCTGATTATCGAGGCCTATTGTTGAGGCCGATTCCGATTTCGATTATCGATTTCGATTATGATTATTGAGGCCGATTCGGATTGTTGAGGCCGATTATTGAGGTCGATTAAGAGTGTCAAGGCCGATTGTTGAGGTCAATTCCGATTCCGATTATCGAGGCCGATTCCGATTGTCGAGGCCGATTCCGAGTGTCGAGGCCGATTGTTGAGGCCGATTCCGATTATCGAGGCCGATTTCGATTGTTGAGGCCGATTCCGATTGTCGAGGCCAATTGTTGAGGCCAATTTTGATTTTGATTATCGAGGCCGATTTTGATTGTCGAGGCCGATTCCGAGTGTCAAGGCCGATTGTTGAGGCCGATTCCGATTCCGATTGTTGAGACCTATTCCGATTGAGGTCAATTATCGAGAATGATTCCTAATGTCGAGGCTAGATATCGAGGCCGATTGTCGAGGCCCAATGTGATGTATATGCGGCCAGTATTTGAGGCCCATTGTGATGTGCATTCGGCCTATGTTTGAGGCCCAATGTGATGTATATGTGGCCCGTATTTGAGGCCCATTGTGATGTGCATTCAACCCATGTTTGAGGCCCAATGTGGTGTATATGCGGCTCGTATTTGAGGCTCATGGTGATGTGTATTTAGCCTGTGTTTAAGGCCCAATGTGATGTATATGAGAACTATGTGATGAGGCCCATTGTGTTGCATTTAAGGGTCAGACGATGGAGCCCATTGTGATGTATGTTAGGCCCATGTGAAAGGCCCATCGTGATGTGTATTAAGCTCTTGAGTGAGGCCCATGGTATTGTATATTTGGCCCTTGTGTAAGGCCATGGGTCCACTATATGTTAGACTCTATGTGGGCCATTCCTTGGGGCAATGTTGGTTAAATGTCCACATTGTTGAGGTCGATTGTCGATGCCGGTTATTGATATCGATTATGAGTATATGACAACATTGCATCGTGTACATGCCCATACGCATCATCTGCATGTTAATTATGAGATGTGGTTGACCATTGCATATGTCATTGGGCAGGTTGTTATGAGACTCACTGATGGGTGGAGATTGTCTCACATGAGATATACGTAGGATTGATGCATGACTGAATTGTATGACTCATGCATCTTGCATTGTGTGTTGTGATTACTATACGCCCTAGCGACATCAGGGCCATAGCCTCCACAGGCATGTCATGGATGGCTAGATGGGACACCGGAAATGTTTGGTTCGAACATCTGGGCACTTTGGATGTCCATGGGTGAAAGTCCCTAAACCTCCGTGGCTAGGAGACCCCCTAACGTCTAGACCGAGTTGATACATGAGCTCCCGAGTGCCGAATACTAGTAGACCGCGTCTCCCACTGTGTCGTGGTTGGTTGGGAGGGGGTGTGGCCTTATCCGCCCGAGTGAGAGGGCTATAAGCTAGGCTGAGTTTGACCAGCTCTCAAATGAGTCCGTTATCGACTAGCCGGGTAAGCATTTGTACACTACTGGCAGGCGGGTAGTGAGGTCTTTTCCACTCGCTGTGCTACGCTGCCAGCTAGGGTGGTAGCCAGCTTAGAGTGGACTAGACCCCGGTGATGATCCCAGAGATGTACAATACTGATTTGTGGACCAGGAGTTGCATACTTAACATTATATTCATTAACTCATTCACTATCCACTTGGGCTGGTGGTGCGCAACTAACGTTATGTGTATCTGTTGAGGCATAAAATAAGCAAAGAATTGAAGCAAGGAAAGATCAAGGAAAAGGTTGAAAGAAAGGAATAAAGAATCAGTTCTGAGAATACTTTGCACTGGATCGCGCAAAGTAAACGGATTGCGCGGGATCGCTCAAAGTAAAACAGATTGCGCGGGATCGCTCAAAGAAGACAGATTGCACGAGAGCGCGCAAAGCATGTCATTTGCGCGTATCCGCGCAAAGCGTATGACGATGATATAAAAATGATTGGGTGTTATTTTGTCCCACATCGCCCAAGTCGGAGTTTTACACCTGTGAAAATGTCTATAAATACACCGCTCTTTCTCTAAAAAGGGGTTCGAGGATTTCAGAGTGAAAGAAGAGCAAAGGAGAAGATCGAAGGTGCGGAGTATTGGGCTCCAGCAGATTGCGCGAATCTGCGCAAATGAGCATTGGGCTTATACAGTTTGCGCGGTCCCGCGCAAACCGACTGCCCTGCAGTCTATAACAGCAATGGGCTGTCATGCTGCCGAAATGGCCGAAGTCTTCAAATCTTCAAGGTCTTCTTATTCAGGAGAGAATGAAGAATCACCGACAGAAAGGCATATTTCTCCTAAGTCTCAGGAGATGACCGAAATGGTGCCGGAATGTTGCCGAAATCTCTATTTTTCTTGAAGACTATTGGTCTATTCATCAATTCCTCCTAAGTCTTAGGGGATGATTGGGATCATTGCCGTTATGCTGCCGAAATTTACATTTAACTATGATAGCTGAATTCATAGTGAATTCTTTGTAATCTATCTTAGAATCAAGGGATATTTGAGGATGTAAATGAATTCAGAATCAATAAAGTGTGATGATTGTCTTTATACTGTTCCATTGTTATGACTGAATAAGATAGTTTCCCCAAACTAAATACTTTTGTTTCCTTGTCGAACAAAATGGCGACTCCACTGGGGACTATCTTATTTAATAGTAACATTGGAAAAATTGTAAGACTCTTATCACTTTTTGGCATCTTTTAGACGCCAAAATGGCGACTCTCAGTGGGAACATCCTCCCCTTCATCTCTAAGATAGCTTACTTAATCTCTCGCATACTAACTTCACGTATGTTTCATTGTCGAAGGTACCCAAATTCAATTACATAATACTACTGATGGCTAACATTGCAAGAAAAGTGAACTTCCGCTTCATCCCCACTGGGTTCATAGTCGAATACGTGCCCAGCCGAACTCCCGAGCATACGAATGCATGCACCACCAACAATCGCAGAGTGATTCAAGTAACAGTGGGAGTCATTTCCGTCTCACCTCAACCACAAGAAAGTGACGAGAACTGGATTGTGGTCTTGTCTAGGAAGACAAAAACAAAGAACTTAAAGAACCGCAAGGCAAACTTAACTATTGAGGCAAAAATAAGCAAAGAAGTGAAGAAGAGAAAGATCAAGAAAAATCAGTTTGAAGATAAAGAAATCAGGTTAAAGACTACTTTGCGTGGGTTCGCGCAAAGTGAATAGATTGCGCTGGACCGCGCAAAGTAAATGAGTTGCGCGGTTGATCAAGGAAGACAGATTGCGTGGGACTGATAGATTACGCGAGACCGCGCAAAGCATGTCGTTTGCACGTGTCCGCGCAAAGTATTTTGCAGTGGGATAAAAATGGTTGGATGTTATTTTGTCCCACA
Source organism: Magnolia officinalis (assembly GCA_021015155.1). Classification (NCBI taxonomy): domain Eukaryota; kingdom Viridiplantae; phylum Streptophyta; class Magnoliopsida; order Magnoliales; family Magnoliaceae; genus Magnolia; species Magnolia officinalis. Next base: position 60,619,269 of record JAJHSJ010000002.1, read on the forward strand.
TCGACCAGAACAGAGATTTACACCAGTAAAAATGTCTATAATACCCCGTTCTTTCTCTCAAAAGGAGTTGGAAGATTTCAGAGTGGAAGAAAGACGAAGAAGAAGACAGAAGGTGCAAAGGAGCATTGGGCTCATATAGTTTGCGCGGACTCACGCAAAGGAGCATTGGGCTCCTGTAGTTTGCGCGGACCCGCGCAAAGCATGTCGTTTGCGCGGACCCGCGCAAACCGACTACTGGACAGTCTATAACAGCAATGGGCTGATATGCTGCTGGAATGGCTAGAGTCTTCAAATCTTCAAGTTCTTCTTGTTCAAGAGGAAGGGAAAAATCATCAACGAAAAGGCGTATTCCTCCTAAGTCTCAGGAGATGACCGGAATATCACTGAAATGCTGCCGAAATTTCTATTCTCTTGAAGACTGATTGGTCGACTTGTCTATTCCTCCTAAGTCATAGGAGATGATTGAAATCATTGCCGTTATGCTGTCGAAATTCATATTTAACTACGATAATTGTAACTTACAAGGAATTCTTTGTAAACTATATTAGAATCAAGGGATATCAGAGGATGTAAATGAATTCAGAATCAATAAAATGTGACGATTGTCTTTGTAATGTTCCATTATTATGTTTGAATAAGATAATGCTCCCAAATCAAATACATTTGTTTCCTTGTCGAAACAAAATGGCGACTCGCTGGGGAATCATTTTATCTTATTTAACACTAATATTGGGAAAGTTGCGAGACTCTCATTATTGTTTTTTGGCATCTGGTAGACGCCAAAATGGCGACTCTCAGTGGGAACATCCTCCCCTTCATCTCTAAAATAGTTTACTTAATCTTTTGCATACTAATTTCATGTATGTTTCGTTATTGAAGGTACCCAAATTCAATCACATAACATTGCTAATGGCTAACGTTGTGAGAAAAGTGAACTTCCGATTCACCGCTACTGGGTTTGTAATTGAATATGCGCCAAGCCAAACTCCTGAGCATACGAAAGCAAGCACTACAAGCAGGCGCAAAGTGACTCAAGTAACAACGGGATTTATTTCCGTCTCACCCCAACCACAAGAAAGTGATGAGAACTGGACTTTGGTCTTGTCCAAAAAGACAAAAGCAAAGACCTTAAAGAACCGCAGGGCGAAATTGCTTGTACCAAGAGCTGAGGGACCAATCACGCGTAGTATAGCAAGAAGAAAACCCGAGCTCGCTCCTCCGACGATTTATCCTGAACAATCGCAGTTCTCGTTGCACGATTTTCCAGCTTTGGTCGCTCCAAAGACCAAATGGACAGAATCGCAGAAAGGCAAAGCACTGATGATAGGATCACCGATGTCCGTGTCACTTCAAACAAGCTCACCCATAACTGTATCACCTCGATCGGTTAAAAGCACGGGAAGTACACAAGAGTCAAACGAGACTCCAATTTCTCCCCTCTTTATAAGTCCTGTTATGTCAACATACTCTCGTTTTACTCAAAAAACAGCTTCGACAAATAGTCAAGAGGCCGCAGTATATATGGCAGAGACGGGTCAAGGAAATAGACCAACTACTGAAGAACGTGTTGATCAAATGGCAGAGGCACAAAGAGTGCTAATGGATGAATGCCGGAACCTTAGAGAAGCTCTGGCAACTTTGGCACATAATGTAGCCCAGATAGTGGCTCCACCCATGATGGGAGCAACAAGTGGACAAGATAACCAACCTGAAGGCTCCCGTCCGCAGGGGATAGGATCGCGAGAGTCAGTTCCAGTGACAAGAACTATAACACAAGATGATGTAAGACAAGTCGTCGAAGAAGTAGTCAGAATAGAAAGGGAGCTCGCGAATACCGGTCGTTTCAGATACCGAACACCCTACCCGAGAGAGGTAGATGATGTTCCGTTTCTAGCCAATTTTAAGCATCCAAATTTTCAAAAATTTAATGGGGAAGGATCACCAGAAGAACACCTGATGCATTTCATCACCAGCATGGGGAATTTCTCCACGATACCTCAATACTGTTTACGCTTATTTGGATCATCGTTGACAAGTAAAGCTTTCAGGTGGTATTCAAATTTAGCACCAGGATCTATACGCACATGGGAAGAAATGCAAGATGCTTTCATGTCAAACTTCTTCTCCTCAGAGCGCGATGTTAGCATCACAGAATTAGCTTCAGTACGACAGCGAGAAGGAGAACCAGTTGAAAAATTCATAGACAGATGGAAGACACTGGGGGCATCGTGTAGGCAGTTGCCAGAAGAAAAGGAACAAGTCAAAATGTGTCTGAACTCTATGGAGACAGGAATTGAGTTCGGACTCACCAGCGCTGATATCGGAACCTTTCGCGATTTGGCTACCAAAGCCCATGCATTGGAATTAATGACTCGTAAGATGCCAGCATTTCATCATGAAACTGTCAGAAGAATACCTCGCAGGACAACCGTCAACACCATCGATCGGGATAAGAAAAATCAAGATGCGAGGGGCTCAAGAGACAAAAGGCCGGAAGGAAAAGAAAGCTGGAATCAATCAAGGGACAGATACGGCGGAAAAATCTCAAAATGCTCGATTCTCATGAAGGATTTGAGTTTGATAAAGAGGACGTGGTGCCTATGATGCAACAATTGTTAAAAGCAGGTACCCTGGAATTACCAGAACCAAAACGCCCTGAAGATGTGACGAGGACTCGAGAAAGAAACTTTTGCCGTTATCATCGCCTAGTGGGACATCCGACGGAAAATTGTTACACGTTAAAATGCATCATACAGTGAATGATAAATAGAGGTGATATAATAACTAGCGAAAGCAAAGAAAAGAATACAAGGGCGACAGTAAATGTATTGTCAATTCAAGAAAAGACTCGGGGAATAAAAGAGAAGGGAGATCGAAGGTCGATAAGAAATGCGACAATGATTACGTTGCGATCAGGGAAGCAGATAATGAGTTCGGTAAAGCAAAAAGCAGGAGTTATAAGGAAAGAAGTGACTGAAAGACAGAATACTGAGGATAGAAGTAGAAATGGAGACGCAGCGACAAAAGTGGCTTATGACGTAGTTAGCCACTTGAAGGGAATACCGGCACGTTTAAGTATTTATGATGCACTCAAGTTATCAGAAGAATTTCAGCAGAGTTTGATTCAAGTACTGTCTGATCACAATGTGAGAGAAACTTTACTGACAGAAATGAAGAATGAAAGAAACAATGAAGAGATGAATTGTTTACTAGTAATTTCTTTCTCCGATGACGATTTAATTGGTGAAATGGAACATAACAGGCCATTGATGATAGAAGGGTACATTTGCAAAAAGAAGATAAAATGGATTATGATAGATAATGGGTCCGCAGTGAATCTCTTGCCACTCTCCATGATTACTAAATTGGGTTATCACCGTTCAGATTTGCGCCCCAGTGGAATGATGATAGAGGGGTTTAATCAAGATGGACAACGCGCACTCGGTAAAATTACAGTAACATTGGAAGTGGGAGAATTAATCACTACTGTTGTATGTCACGTTATAAATGCTATGACGACATATAACCTTCTCTTGGGAAGGTCGTGGATACATCAGTACAATATTGTACCTTTTACTCTACACCAATGTTTCAAATACTGTAAGGACGGAATGCAGTGTAAAGTAATGGCTGATGCGAAACCCTATACAGAAGCTGAGTCTTTCTTTGCGGATGCTAGCTATTATAAATGTTTCTCCAAAGAAGTGGGAAATGATGATGGAAAGAGAGTTTTAAAAGATGTCCAAATAAATAAAGTTAGAGAAGAAAGGGCGGAATCTCCTGGGACTACAGAAGCAAGAAAAAAGTTCTATTTTGTACCAAAGCGCCTGAGACAACCAGGACAACCGCCGTTGACATTGTTGTCGACAGAACAACTGAAAGTCTTACAGTCCAATTACACAATGCCCTTACCCAATATCGAAAGATGTAAGCCATTTGCAGCCGCCCCAGGAACATTTCAAGTCAGAGCCAGTGCTAAATATCCTGAAACAATAGAGTTTCACGCTGTAGCAAAGAGGTGAAGAATGAAAACACAAGCAATATATATCATGGAGAGTTAGCACCGCAGAATTTGAGAAAATACAGTGCAGTAAGCAAGAAAATCATGAGAAATATGGGTTTTGATTGTGACAAGCCCACTGGACTGAATCATGGGAAAGGAATTCAAATCCCTCTCGGAGTTAATCAGGAAAAATGGAGAAAATTCCAAGGATTAGGAGCAGAATCATCAGTAAATATGGTATCAGTAAATATGACTCCAGCCGAACAAATGTCAGAACAAGATGCTAAGGTAGTCGAGTATCCTGAAACCGCTCCAAGACAAATAGAAGACGGGGGGCAGCCGACGATAGATGGCTTGCGAGAAATAAATTTGGGAACAACAGAAGAGCCAAGGAACACATTCATCAGCGTCAGTCTTTCAGATCAGGAATTTGAGAAATATGGCCAACTTCTCAAAGAAAATAAAGACGTCTTCGCCTGGACATATGAAGAAATGCCGGGATTGGAACCCTCTGTAGCAATGCATCGATTAAATATTTCCAAAGAAAAGAAACTAGTAAAGCAAGCACAAAGGCGATTCCACCCAGACCTGATTCCATTAATCGAAAAAGAAGTAAATAAATTAATAAAGGTTGGGTTCGTCAGAGAAGTTAAATATCCCAAGTGGATATCAAACATTGTTCCGGTGAAAAAGAAGAATGGCAGATTAGAGTATGTATTGACTTCAGAGATCTGAATGAAGCATGTCCAAAGGATGACTTCCCTCTCCCGATAACAGAATTATTAATTGATAGCACTACTCAGTATGCTATTATGTCCTTTATGGACGGATACGCAGGTTATAATCAAATCAGGATGGCACCCGAAGATGAAGAGGCAACAGCTTTCAGAACGCCGCTTGGAATTTATTGTTATAAAGTTATGCCTTTCGGTCTCAAAAATGCTGGCGCAACATATCAAAGGGCGATGAAAAATATTTTTCAAGATATGATGCATAAACATGTTGAATGCTATGTTGATGACTTGGTGGTCAGGTCGGGAGATCATCAAGAACACCGCGAACATTTAGCATCAGTCTTCCGTCGGCTCAAAAAAAGCAACTAAAGATGAACCTGCTAAGTGTGCATTTGGAGTATCTTCTGGCAAATTCCTCGGCTTTGTTGTACGACACAGAGGGATCGAGATTGATCCAGAAAAAATTAAGGCTATTCAAAATATGCCGCCACCGACGATGTTGAAGGAATTGAAAAGCTTACAAGGAAAATTGGCATACATTCGCCGTTTCATTTCAAACCTCGCAGGAAGGTGTCAGCCATTTCTCGGTTAATGAAGAAAGATACAGAATTTGTATGGGATCACGCCTGTCAAAATGCATTTGACTCAATTAAGGAATTATTGAAACAGCCGCCGGTGTTAACAGCTCCAGTGAAAGGTAAGCCACTTATCTTATATACATCTGCAGCTACAAATTCTTTGGGTGCTTTGTTAGCACAGGTAAACGAAGCCAGAAAAGAGACTGCTCTTTATTATCTAAGCCGAACGTTGATGGGGGCAGAATGCAATTATTCCTCGATCGAAAAAGAATGTTTAGCGCTAATATTCGCTGTACAAAAGTTGAGCCATTATTGTCTCTCTCATGATATAACTCTGATCTCAAGAGCAGATCCGATAAAATTTTTGATGACCAGGCCAATGTTGTCGGGAAGACTAGCCAAGTGGATGTTATTGCTATCAAAATATACTATTTCGTATAAGCCGGCGAAAGCAGTAAAAGGACAAACTATGGCAGACTTCCGCGCAGCACATCCTATAGCAGAAAGTGAGGAAATCAATGACGAATTCCCAGATGAACAGGTTATGTTGGCTGAATCTCAGAATCTTTGGCAAATGTATTTTGATGGTGCTGCTCGAATATCGGGAGCGGGGGCAGGAGTGATATTCATTACGCCTCAAGGCGATTTATTACCATACTCCTTCACATTGGGCACCGCATGCACAAACAATGAAGCTGAATACAAGCTCTTATCATCGGAATGGAAATAGCCCAGCAAATGGAAATAAAATTATTGCATATCTTCGGAGATTCTAAATTGATTATAAATCAATTGACAACGGAATTCGAAGTAAGGAAAGAAGAACTCCTGCCCTATTATCGGAAGGCACAACAGTTGCTTGAACAGTTTTGTCATGTGGAAATTAAACATATACCGTGGCTGGAGAATGCAAAAGCAGATGCTTTAGCCGGTTTGGCAGCAGCTTTATCCTGCACAAATCGAAGTCCTCTTCAGGTAACTATAGAAGAAAGAAGATTCCTGCCATCTGCAGCAGTTATCGAAGAAACCATTGAGATGTTTCCTATATCCTGTCTGGAAGTAATAACAGATGATTGGCATCAGCCTTTTGTTGATTATCTCAAATATAATATCTTGCCAGAAGATAATGCACAAAGATAGCAGATTAAACAGCAATCGGGCAAATTTGTCATATGCAGCGAAGTATTGTATAGAAAATCTTATAATGGAATGCTGTTAAGATGCTTAGACAAGCAAGAAGCAAACCAAATGCTGCGGGAGACACATTCAGGTGAATGTGGAGCACATCAAGCCGGCCGAAATTTATGCCATAGAGTGCATCGAATGGGTTATTATTGGCCTACTATGTTCAAAGATGCAATAGAATACGCAAAGCGGTGTCATGAATGTCAAATACACGGAGATGTAATACATGTTCCCCCAGAAGACTTACATCAGTTTGTTGCTTCCTGGCCTTTCTCAGCTTGGGGACTCGATGTGATTGGTCCTATAAATCCCCCTTCATCTAAAGGAAAACAGTATATTCTGGCAGCAACAGACTATTTCTCCAAATGGACCGAAGCAATTGCCTTGCGTAGTGTTAAAGAGACAGACGTGGTCAATTTCATTCGGCATGCTATAATATACCGTCATGGTATTCCGAAAAAGATCGTCACTGATAATGGCACCCCTTTTAAAAATAGAGGCATGGAAAAGTTGTGTCAGAAGTTCGGCATCCAGCATTCTTTTTCAACACCTTACTATCCTCCGGCCAATGGATTAGCAGAGGCGTTTAACAAAACGATTGTCAAAATAATGAAAAAAAGGTGACAGGCAATAAGCGTGATTGGGATGAAAAGTTACAAGAAGCATTATGGGCCTACAGAACTACCCATCGTACAGCAACAGGGGCGACACCGTATTCATTAATCTATGGTATAGAGGCAGTTATCCCAATTGAAATGCAGGTGGCATCACTCAGAATAGCAGTACATCAGTCTATAACAGATGATGAAAATGCAAAAATAAGGCTGAAAGAATTAGATCTGCTCGATGAGAAACGTCTTGAAGCTCAGCAGCGGTTGCAGTCATATCAGGCCAGGATATCGGCTGCATTTGATAAACAGGTTAAATACCGCTCTTTCAAAAAAGGGGATATGGTGTTAATGCTGAAAAGACCTATAGTGATTACTCGCCGAACAGGGGGCAAGTTCGAGCCTAAATGGGACGGTCCATATGTGGTAAAAGAAGTATACTCCAATGGGGCATATAGAATCACAAATCAAGAGGGACAGGGTATCAGTATACTTGTCAACGCCCGTTTCATCAAAAGATACTATCCCTAAAGATAGACATGTGGATTTTGATTCAGAATATTATCGGCATAATGAATCTGTATCAAAAGGGGGCAAGGATGAATAAGATCATGTTTATATGTCAACAAAAGAAGCTGTGAAGAAGAAATTCACAAGCATGTCAATTATCAAGCATCAAATCCGAAAATATATATATGATCATCATCACCAAATAAGTTTGACAAAATCAATATCATCTTGAAGATTCTCTTGAAGATATTGACAAAATTGATATATTGCCTTACAAGGCATGGATTCTCTTGAAGATATTGACAAGATTGATATATTGCCTTACAAGGCATGGATCTTCTTGAAGATATTATCTCAGTTGGAAATATCTACTATACTGGCAATGATGATGATCATAGACATTATTGCCTTACAAGGCACGGGTCTTCCTAAAGATATTATCAAAAGCAAGGATACATCAATCTCAGTTAAAGAGGCAGTATAGCCAAGCCAAATCCTAAAAGAGCCAAATTGAGCCAAATCAAAAAGATCAAGCTCTGTAAAAAAAATAATAATAATAATAAATGCTCTCAAAGGATCAAGCTCTAAAAGAGTCAGCCAACTATACGTAAGACCTATGAAGATCGCCATTCGGGCAGCGGCGAGGAGTCAGTGGCCCTAAAAAGTCCGTGAAGACCATCGTGCGCACCCATGCGGGCAGCTGACAAAGTCAAGGATTCAAAGCCTAAAAGGCCATAAATCCGCGAAGACTCCGTAACTCCCATGCCGTCTGTATAGCTTCTGGCAGCGCCACGGGGAACGGATGAAAATGCCCTCCTGTGAATGGGCTCGACCTTGCAGACGAAGAAAACAGGGGCCGCAATGCGAGCTTTATGCCAACCGTGCGTAAGACCCTCCAGATCTAGGGTTTGATTTCAGTAGTAACTCGTGAGGAAGGACTTAAACCTACTCATTGATGGACTGGCGACCCTAGATTTGGTGCCCAAAGGTAGCCTTGCGAGCCCTGCGAACTCTAGGAGTTACCGTGGCCAACCCTGTGCGTAAAACCAACAGTTTACCGCCCGGTAGCGTCAATGGGCCCCTCTGATGGACCTTGGCCGTGAGCTCAAGGCAGTGAAAAGCCCAAAAGCGAACTCTAGAGAGTTACAGTGGCCATCACATAAGACCCATAAATGCTCCACTACTCATGAGCTTAAACTGTGTGTGTGCGCATGCTCCACTACTCATGAGCTTAAACTGTGTGTGGCTAATTAAATTGAAACTTAGTACCACCAATCTAAATACTCACATAGAGAATCCCGCACTAACAAAGCATAAAAGGTTTAGAAATTGTAAAGGATGTAATGAAATTATTATATAAAGTATAAATATAATTTGATAATATTAGTATAAATGTCATCAACATGCAATGTGAAAATGCTATTATAAACATCTCAAAATGCTTTCATAAAAACATATGTGAAGCCAAATAAATTATGTCCAAGAAACATGAAAGCAAAGATCACATGTTCAAAATTTCATGTTTAAAGATCTTCTGTAATCCCCACTGCTTCTGAGTATCTGCGCAAATCTTCTTTCAATTGTGCCTGAGCTACATCATGTTTAGATTTTTCTTCAAGAATAAGTCTTGCCTGATCAGGAACGCCAGCAAGTTTATTCTCCAGAGAAGCAATCATTTCTTTACCTTGAAGTTGCGCAGATTTTTCAATATTAATGGATTGAACATTCGCCTGTATCTTCTCTTCAACATCTTGAATGATTAAGGCTTGTTCATGATTCCTTCTCTCCAGTTGAGAGATTTCTTCCTTCAGGGCTGCAATACGATCTTGGATAGTCATATTTTCATCAATATGAATCTTTAATTGATCTTGAAGAATCATATGCTCTTGTTCAAGTTTAGAAATTGATGAAGCTGTCAGAAAGGCTTGTTCTTGAGATGCAGCCAGCTGCTTCTTGTACTCTAAAATCTCAGGGGCAATTGTAACATTCTCTACCGACGCCAAAGAAATTACTGAATCACGAAATTTGAGGAGTGAATCATGCAAAGGAGATATGTTGATTCTAGCCATCTTGGCAGAGCTCTCCAAAATCTCTATAGCAACATCCAAGTCCAACCATTGATCAGGATTTCTGAAGATATGGATTATTGCTAACAAGGAATGTTTCACCATAAGCATTTTATGAACAGGGATTTTTGCAAAGGACGACAATTCAGAAATAGTGGTCACAGAATCAGAACTGGCCGCACCACTGCAAGAATGAGTTCCTATAGCAAAAGAAGGAAGATATTCAAAATATTATTATGAAATATGTAGTTATGAGTAAAGATAATCAGTGCATATATATGTACCTGTCACTGGAATATGACTAACAGAAGGAGAAGCTCTCTGAGTCATGGAAAGACCAAGTTCCACCATATCAGCAAAAGATGGTGCTCTAGCTTCCGTGCTTGAATCTCTGGTAGCTGGAGTTGGCAAGTCTGTAGTTTTGTTGGAAATATGATTTCACGAGCCACTACTCTCTGTACTACCAATGGAACTACAGGTGCTCTTGGTGAAGTTACCACGAGAGGGCTCGCTGAAGAGATAACACCTATTTCTGCAACTTGGGCACCTAAAAAAGGGAGACACAATGATTTAAAAAAAATAAAAATAATAGTTGTTAAAATATAGATAGATATATGCATATGAAAATTAAATCTCCTTTACCTGGTGGATACCCATATTCGCCATAATCTAAAAGTTCCTCTTCATTTTCCTCAGTTGCAGGAGATTTAGCAGGAACATTTACACCAGGAAGAGTCTTAGCGGTTGCAGGGGAAGATTCCATCTCAACTTCTTTCGCAATTGTTTCCTCATCCCCGTTGATGTCAACTTCACCTTCTTCAAAGTCATCATCTTTATCTTCACAGCTGTCGCTATCTCTGCTGTTTTCATATTGTGAAGATTCAGTAGTATCTGACGATGAAGCTGAACTTTCATCTTCCAAAATTTCTTCGTCAACTTCTTCAATGATAACTTGCTTCCCTTTGTAAGAAACGAGTTGGCTGCTCTCTGGTGTAGGCTTTGGACTATAGGGGAAGCGGATGCTTGGCGGGTCCTTTCTGGAAGGATAGGGGATGATGTTTGCAAACGCGTTTTTGATCTAGTCATTGGGGAAGATGGACTAGGACCAAGGGGTTGTGGAGGAGATATGGAAGTACCAATAGCTGGATAGCTGGTCCTTCTTGAACTGCTGAAGTCACTGCTGGAATTGGAGAAGATGTACCTTCAGCATCGTTTGCGGCTTGATTTGAGAAGTCCCGACGAGATTTCTCAAATTCTCTCAGAACTCCGTGAGCAAACTAGCCATCCAAAGTGTTGATAGGCTTGATTTCATGGATAGGGTCTTCCAATGATATCTTCCTACAAATTTCTCAAGGATGAGATGCATGGCTCTTTTCTGGAATATAACCGATTCCACTCTCTAAATTTCTGCCCTTCAGCCTGGGCGGATGAAGAAAGATAGAAGAATCCACTGGCAAGCATTTAGTGACCAAGTATGATTGGTGATCCCACCATCGCATCCAGCTATATGATGTACGGACTATGCGATTACAGCCTGGAATTATGAAAAGAGATCCAACGCAGCCATTCAGCAGTTGTTTCCATATCATGGCCCAGTTAAGAGGACCAGTTCCATAACAGCGCATTTTTCTAGTAACTAGCCCGCAGTCTTGAGGCACGGTTTGATCATAACCAAATTGACGAGCAAAGTGACTGGAGTAGTAAGGTTCTCTCCAAAATTCTGTTCCTTCCCGAAGAGGTAAACTGCATGAGCGAATAGAAAAGAAGAAAGTTCTCTCTGCTGCAGTAAGCGTTTCTTGGTCCACCATATCTGTATCTTCAGTGTGGCGATAAAGGCGGAACTGAAAGAAGTTTATCTGGTCATCATCTCGAATTTTATTGGCAACCCACTCATACGCTCTTTTTGCCATCGCTCTTTGCTGAAAGAACCAGAGTGGAAGGTGAGAAGGATGAGTATATGCTTGCTCTGGAGCCTCAAAAGTCCAAGGAAAATAAACTCCTAGCCACCCCGTAACATAATGCCAAGACGTATGTGCAGACGAAGCTCCAAGAATAGGGTCTTTTACGTGAGTAGCTACTTCTCCAAGGGCTCTATAAATAGAACATAATACTGGAGGAGCAAGAGAGTATTTATGGCCTTCCGCTAAAGCACCAGCCACAACAAAGACGCTTGGACGAACAACATCTGCCCATTTAGAGCTGGGCAATACGACCAAACTTAGCCAATAAGCTAAGAACGCTGCAAGTTCTCCAAAAGAGCTATATTCTGGTCTTCCTCTTATTGCATCTCGAAGCTTCGTTAATTCTTTAGAGTGACAATCGCGAAATCTTCAAAGAAAAATGAGGAGGTTAATATGCAGGAATGGCTAAATAGTAAGAATATAAAGAATAAGTCAACTGTCGGATTGATAAATACCTGAGACCTCTAGAAAAATGTACCAGCCATTGTAGAGGGGGAATTTTGTGGAAGCTGGGAAATTTCCCCATCTCTTTGAACAGTTCTATGGTAGTCTCAGAGATAGAAGGTTTGCGGTCTGGAGAAGATACAAAGGCCAATTCTCTGTTGGTAGGAATGAATTCATCATAGAATTTTCCTGTTATTGTGAGACCGGCTATACGATAAAGATCCCAAAGTGATATGCTCATTTCACCATAAGGTAAATGGAAGGAGTTGGTTGTAGGCGACCAGTATTCAAGGAAGCCTTTCAGTATATTGGGTTCCCTATAGAAGTATTTGGAGGTCACTTCTATGGCATCATAAAGGCCAATCTTTGCAAGAGTGCTCGTATGCTTCAATAATATAGCCTCCGCCTATTCAGAGTAATAGCGGCAAGCAGTTAACATGCCTCTGATGCGGAATTCTGCCTGTCCCCAGAGTTGTTCTCGATCTCTAAAGCGCTATCGAACTGTCTCATAAAAATGAGAAGGAAAGAGATCATGAGGACTGTGGAAAGGAACTAAGAAGATCATGGGATAAGCTTCTCCTATCCTTTGTCGCGGCTTTTGTGTTTGAATGATTCCCTCAAGGATTCGGGGCTCTCTTGAGGCCCACGATTCAGTATACATTAACCTCTCGCCATGGATGTAATCTTTAGACTCACAGTCAAGCATGGACTGATGGCGATATACTTTGATGGGAATAACCGTCATGCCCTCCGCATGTGGATTGTCAAACTTCATGACACCTTCAACAACTCGTACTGAGTCCATGAGTTTTGAAGTCTCTTCTTCTTGTGTTCCTTGATCTTCTCTGCAAATTCTTTCACCTTATTTCGGCGAGTTTTCTTTGAACGAGAAGCGGAGGAGTGTCTCCACGGGGAGATGGTCTTTCACTATCAGTACGAATATGAGCTGTGGTCTTTAACCATTCATCCCAGTCATACTCTCTGCCATGCTTAGGCGGACATTTGATATCTCCCAAAGATATAGATCTGTGAATGGGGGAAGGCAAAGATCTGATGCGATCAGAAAAATCAAAGGTAGGGAGAACAGGCTCTTTAAAATAAGTAGGATTTCTGGAAGTCGTCTTTATTCTCTTAGCAGGAGGTTGATCAGAAGAAGGTAAGTCAGAAGGAGTCATAGGACGGGCCGTTTGTTTAATACGAGCCATGAAAATAAGTCAAGGAAGGAAGATAGATGACAGAGTAAGAAAGGAAGAAGAAGAAAATGGCTAAGTAATGGAAAAAGTTCAAAAGAAATTGGCTAGGTTCGAAGTACTTTGCGCGGGTCCGCGCAAAGTGTATGGTTTGCGCGGAAAAGATTGCAACCTCGAAGGCCTTCGCGCAAACTGAAAAGGTTTGCGCGAGGTCGTGCAAAGAGAGAAGTTTGCGCGGAAGAAAATCACACGGGCAAAGTTTCGCCAGAGCAGAAAGGGTTCGTGTAAATGACTAAGTTGTTGGACTATTTATAGGATTTCTGGCCAGTATGGTACTCGACCGAGCTTTGCGCGGGGTCGTGCAAACCTTACAGAAAATGAGTGATTTGATCCTTTTTCTTTGATTTTCTGAAAAAATAAAGAACGGATCAAGGGGGCATCTGTTGAGGCATAAAATAAGCAAAGAAGTGAAGAAGAGAAAGATCAAGAAAAATCAGTTTGAAGATAAAGAAATCAGGTTTAAAGATTACTTTGCGCGGGTTCGCGCAAAGTGAATAGATTGCACTGGACCGCGCAAAGTAAATGAGTTGCGCGGGTTGATCAAGGAAGACAGATTGCGCGGGACTGATAGATTGCACGAGACCGCGCAAAGCATGTCGTTTGCGAGTGTCCGCGTAAAGTATTTTGCGGTGGTATAAAAATGGTTGGATGTTATTTTGTCCCACATCGACCAGAACAGAGATTTACACCAGTAAAAATGTCTATAAATACCCCGTTCTTTCTCTCAAAAGGGGTTGGAAGATTTCAGAGTGGAAGAAAGACGAAGAAGAAGACAGAAGGTGCAAAGGAGCATTGGGCTCATATAGTTTGCGTGGACTCCCGCAAAGGAGCATTGGGCTCCTGTAGTTTGCGCGGACCCGCGCAAAGCATGTCGTTTGCGCGGACCCGCGCAAACCGACTGCTGGACAGTCTATAACAGCAATGGGCTGATATGCTGCTGGAATGGCTAGAGTCTTCAAATCTTCAAGTTCTTCTTGTTCAAGAGGAAGGGAAGAATCATCGATGAAAAGGCGTATTCCTCCTAAGTCTCAGGAGATGACCGGAATAACACTGAAATGCTGCCGAAATTTCTATTCTCTTGAAGACTGATTGGTCGACTTGTCTATTCCTCCTAAGTCATAGGAGATGATTGAAATCATTGCCGTTATGCTGTCGAAATTCATATTTAACTACGATAATTGTAACTTACAAGGAATTCTTTGTAAACTATATTAGAATCAAGGGATATTAGAGGATGTAAATGAATTCAGAATCAATAAAATGTGACGATTGTCTTTGTAATTGTTCCATTATTATGTTTGAATAAGATAATGCTCCCAAATCAAATACATTTGTTTCCTTGTCGAAACATTATCTGTACCAAGAGCTGAGGGACCAGTCACACGCAGTATAGCAAGAAGAAAACCCGAACTCGCTCCTCCTGCGATATACCCCTAACAAGCAGCTCCACAGTTTGAGTCGCGCGATTTTTCGGATTTGATCGCCCCAAGGACTAAATGGACAGAAGCATAGAAAGGTAAATCGCTGATGATAGGATCACCGGTGGCTATATCACCCCAGAGAAGTTCGCCCATAACTGTATCGCCACGATCGATCAATAGCACAGGAAGCGTACAAAAATTGAACGAAACTCTGATCTCTCCTCTCTTTATAAGCCCTGTTACGTCAACGTATTCTCGTCTTACTCCAACAACGGCTTTGACAAACAGTAAAGAAGCCATAGTGTACATGGCAGGGACGGGTCAAGAAAACAGGCCAACTACCGAAGAACGTGTTGACCAAATGGTAGAGGCGCAAAGAGCGCTAATGGACGAGTGCCGGAATCTTAGAGAAGCTCCGGCAACTTTAACGCATAATGTAGCCCAGATAGCTGCTCCACCTATGATGGGAGCAACAAACGGACAGGAGAGCCAACCTGAAGGTTCCCGTCCACAGGGGATAGGATCGTGAGGATCCGCTCCAGCAACGAGAGCTATAGCACAGGATGATGTAAGGCAAGTCGTCGAAGAAGCAGTTCGAATAGAGAGAGAGCGCGCGAATACCGGTCATTTCAGATACCGAACGCCGTACCCAAGAGAGGTAGAAGACGTCCCTTTTCCGGCTAATTTCAAGCATCCAGACTTTCAGAAGTTTAACGAAGAAGGGTCACCTAAGGAGCATTTAATGCACTTCATTACCAGCATGGGGAATTTCTCCATGATACCCCAATACTGCTTACGATTATTCGGATCATCATTGACAAGTAAAGCTTTCCGATGGTATTCGAATTTAGCTCTAGGATCTATACGCGCATGGGAAGAAATGCAAGACGCTTTCATGTCAAACTTCTTCTCGTCTGAGCGCGATGTTAGCATTACAGAATTGGCTTCAGTATGACAGCGAGAAGGAGAACCAGTCGAAAAGTTTATAGACAGATGGAAAACACTGGGGGCATCGTGTAGACAGTTGCCAGAAGAAAAGGAACAGGTCAAGATGTGTTTGAATTCTATGGAAACAAGAATCGCGTTCGGACTCACCAGCGCCGATATCGGAACCTTTTGCGATTTGGCTACCAAAGCCCACGCATTGGAATTAATGACTCGTAAGATGCCAGCATTTCATCATGAAACCGTCAAGAGGATACCTGGCAGAACGACCGTCAATACCATCAATCGGGATAAGAAAAATCAAGATGCGAGGGGCTCAAGAGACAAAAGGTCGGAAGGAAAAGAAGGCTGGAATCAATCAAGGGATAGATACGACGAAAAAAGGCTTAGAATGCTCGATTCTCACGAAGGATTTGAGTTCGATAAAGAAGACGTAGTTCGTATGATGCAGCAGTTGTTGAAAGCTGGCACCCTGGAATTACTAGAACCCAAGCGCCCTGAAGATGTAATGAAGACCCGGGAAAGAAACTTTTGCCGTTATCATCGCCTAGTGGGACATCCGACGGAGAATTGCTATACGTTGAAGTGCATCATACAACGAATGATAAATAGGGGCGAAATAATAACCAGCGAACGCAAAGAAAAGAGTATGAGGGCAACAGTAAACGTATTTTCAGTCCAGGAAAAAGCACGACAAATAAAAGAGAAAGAAAATCGAAAGTCAATTAAGAATGCTGCAATGATTACATTGCGATCAGGGAAGCAGGTAACGAGTCCGGTGAAGCAAAGAGCAAAAATGGCAAGGAAAGAAGTCACTAAAAGATAGAACAGCGAGAATGGAAGTAAAAATGGGAATGGAGCGATGAAAGTGGCTTATGACGTAGTTAGTCACTTGAAAGGCATACCGGCACGCCTAAGCATCTATGATGCACTTAAGTTATCAGAAGAGTTTCGGCAGAGTCTGATTCAAGCGATGTCTGATCACGATGTGAGAGAAGCTTTATTGATAGAAATGGAACATGAAAGACACGATGAACGGGCAAATTGTCTACTAGTAATCTCGTTCTCTGATGATGATTTAAATGGTGAAACAGATCATAACAAACCATTAATGATAGAAGGGTATATTTGTGAAAAGAAGATAAAACGGATTATGATAGACAATGGGTCCGTAGTGAATCTTTTGCCGCTCTCCATGATAAACAAATTGGGCTATCGGCGCTCTGATTTGCGCCCCAGCGGAATGATGATACAGGGATTCAATCAAGATGGACAACGCGCACTCGGTAAGATTACAGTGACATTGGAAGTGGGAGACTTAATTACTACTGTTGTATGTCACGTTATAAATGCTGTGACAACGTATAACCTTCTCTTGGGAAGGCCGTGGATACATCAGTACAGTATTGTACCCTCTACTCTACACCAATGTTTCAAATACTGTAAGGACGGAATGCAATGCAAAGTGATGGCTGACGCGAAACCATATACAGAAGCTGAGTCTTTCTTCGCGGATGCCAGCTATTATAAAGGTTTCTCTGAAGAGGTGGGAAATGATTATGAAAAGAGAGTCTTGAAAGACGACCGAATAAACAATCTTAGAGAAGAAAGGGCGGAATCTTCTAGGACTGCAGAAGCAAGAAAGAAGTTCTATTTTGTGCCCAAGCGTCTGAGACAACCCGTGCAGCCGCCATTGACATTGTTATCGACAGAACAGTTGGAAATTTTACAGTCTAATTATACGATGCCTTTACCCAAAATTGAAAGGTGTAAGCCATTTATAGTCGCTCCAGGAAGATTTGAAGTCAAGGCTAGTACTAAACACCCTGAGCCAATAGAATTCCATGCCGCAGCAAAAACAAAGGAGGAGATCACAAGCAATGTATATCACGGAGAGCTAACACTACAAAATTTGAAAAAATACAGTGCAGTAAGCAAGAAAATCATGAGAAATATGGGCTTTGATTGTAACAAACCCACCAGACTGAATCATGGGAAAGGATTCAAATCCCTCTCGGGGTTGATCAGGAAAAGCGGAGAAATTTCCAGGGGCTAGGAGCAGAGTCATCAGTAAATATGGTATCAGTAAATATGACTTCGGCCGCACAGATGCCAGAGCAAGACCCTAAGGTAGTTGAGTATCCTGAAACAGCTCCAAAATAAATAGAAGACGGGGGGCAACCGACAATAGATAGCTTGCGAGAAATAAATTTGGGAACAGAAGAAGAACCGAGGAATACATTCATCAGCGTCAGTCTTTCTGAGCAGGAATTCGAGAAATATGGCCAACTTCTCAAAGAAAATAAAGACGTCTTTGCCTGGACATATGAAGAAATGCTGGGACTGGAACCCTCCATAGCGATGCATCGATTAAACATCTCCAAAGAAAAGAAACCAATAAAGCAAGCACAAAGTCGCTTTCACCCAGACCTGATTCCGTTAATCGAAGAGGAGGTAAACAAACTAATAAAAGTTGGATTCATCAGGGAAGTTAAATATCCCAAGTGGATATCAAACATCGTTCCTGTGAAAAAGAAGAATGGGCAGATCAGAGTATGTATTGACTTCAGAGATCTGAACGAAGCATGTCCAAAGGACGACTTCCCTCTCCCGATAACAGAGTTATTGATCGATAGTACTACTCAGTATGCTATTATGTCTTTTATGGACGGTTATGCTGGTTATAATCAAATCAGGATGGCGCCCGAAGATGAAGAGGCAACGGTATTCAGAACACCGCTCGGGATTTACTGTTACAAAGTTATGCCTTTTGGTCTTAAAAATGCTGGGGCAACATATCAGAGGGCGATGAAAAATATTTTCAAGATATGATGCATAAACATGTTGAATGCTACGTTGACGACCTGGTGGTCAGGTCAGGAGATCATCAAGAACACCGTGAACATTTGGCAGCAGTCTTTCGTCGACTCAAAAAGAAACAATTAAAGATGAACCCAGCTAAATGCGCGTTCGGGGTATCTTCTGGCAAATTCCTCAGCTTTGTTGTACGGCATAGAGGCATCGAGATCGATCCAGGAAAAATTAAGGCTATTCAAAATATGCCGCCACCGACAACGCTGAAGGAATTGAAAAGTTTACAAGGAAAACTGGCATACATTCGCCGTTTCATTTCAAACCTCGCAGGAAGGTGTCAGCCATTTTCTCGGCTAATGAAGAAAGATACGAAATTTGTATAGGATCACGCCTTTCATAATGCATTTGATTCAATTAAGGAGTTGCTGTAACAGCCGCCGGTATTAACAGCTCCAGTGAGAGGTAAGCCGCTTATCTTGTATACATCTGCAGCTACAAATTCTTTGGGTGCTTTGTTGGCACAGGTAAATGAAACTGGAAAGGAGACTGCTCTTTATTATCTAAGCCAAACACTGATGGGGGCAGAATGCAATTATTCTTCGATCGAGAAAGAATGTTTGGCGTTGATATTTGCTGTACAAAAGTTAAGACATTATTGTCTCTCTCACGATATAACTTTGATCTCAAGAGCAGATCCGATTAAATTCTTGATGACCAGGCCAATGTTGTCGGGAAGATTAGCCAAATGGATGTTATTGTTATCAGAATATACTATTTCATATAGACCGGCGAAAGCAGTAAAAGGGCAGGCTATGGCAGATTTCCTCGCAGCACATCCTGTGGCAGAAAGTGAAGAAATTAATGATGACTTCCCAGACGAGCAGGTTTTGTTAGCTGAATCCCAGAGTCCATGGCAAATGTATTTTGACGGTGTTGCTCGAACATCGGGAGCGGGGGCAGGAGTGATATTCATTACTCCTCAAGGCGATCTGTTACCATACTCCTTCACACTGGGGACTACAAGCATGAACAATGAGGCTGAATATAGAGCGCTCATTATTGGAATGGAAATAGCTCAGCGAATGGAAATAAAATTATTGTATATCTTCAGAGATTCTAAATTGATTATAAATCAATTGACAACAGAATTCAAAGTAAGGAAACAAGAGCTCCTGCCTTATTGTCGGAAGGCACAACAGTTACTTGAACAGTTTTGTCATGTAGAAATCAAACATATACCGCGATCTGAGAATGCAAAAGCAGATGCTTTAGCCAGTATGGCAGTGGCTCTGTCCTGTACAAATCGAAGTCCTCTCCATGTAACTATCAAAGAAAGAAGATTCCTGCCATCCGCAGAGGTTATCGAAGAAATCGTTGAAATATTTCCTATATCCTGTCTGGAAGTAACGACAGATGATTGGCGTCAACCTTTCGTCGATTATCTCAGATATAACATCCTGCCAGAAAATAATGTGCAAAGACAACAGATTAAGCAGCGATCGGGCAAATTCGTCATGTGCAGCGAAGTGTTGTATAGAAAGTCTTATAATGGAATGCTGTTACGATGCTTAGACAAGCAAGAAGAAAATCAAATGCTGTGGGAAGCACATTCAGGAGAATGTGGAGCGCATCAAGCCGGCCAAAATTTATGCCATAGAGTGCATCGAATGGGTTATTACTGGCCTATCATGTTCAAAGATGCGATAGAATATGAGAAGCGGTGTCATGAATGTCAAATACATGGGAATATAATACACGTTCCCCCGGAAGACTTACATCAGTCCGTTGCTTCTTGGCCTTTCTCAGCTTGGGGACTCGACGTAATTGGCCCTATAAATCCACCTTCGTCTAAGAGAAAATAATATATTTTGGTAGCGACAGACTATTTTTCCAAGTGGACCGAAGCGGTCGCCTTGCATAATGTTAAAGAAAAGGACGTGGTCAACTTCATCCGGCATGCCATAATATACCGTCATGGTATTCCAAAAAAGATCGTCTCTGATAATGCCACCCCTTTTAAAAATAGAGGCATGGAAAAGTTGTGCCAGAAGTTCGGCATCCAACATTCATTTTCAACACCTTACTATCCTCCAGCCAATGGATTAGCAGAGGCGTTTAACAAAACGATTGTCAAAATAATAAAGAAAACGGTGATAGGAAGTAAGCGCGATTGGGATGGAAAGTTACAGGAAGCATTATGGTTCTATAGAACTACCTATCGAACAACAATAGGGGCGACACCGTATTCATTAATCTATGGCATGGAGGCAGTTATCCCAATTGAAGTACAGGTGGCATCGCTCAGAATCGCGGTACATCAGTCTGTAACAGATGATGAAAATGCAAAAATACGGCTGAAAGAATTAGATCTACTCGATGAGAAACGTCTAGCAGCTCAGCAGCGGTTGCAGTCATATCAGGCGAGGATATCGGCTGCCTTTGATAAACAAGTTAAATACCGATCTTTCAAAAAGGGGGATACGGTGCTAATGTTGAAAAGACCTATAGTGGTCACTCGCCGGACAGGGGGCAAGTTCGAGCCTAAATGGGACGGTCCATATGTGGTAAAAGAAGTATATTCCAATAGGGCATATAGAATCGCAAATCAAGAGGGACAGGGTATCAGTATACCTGTCAATGCCCACTTCATCAAAAGATACTACCCCTGAAGACGGATTTACTGATTTTGACCCAGAATATTATCGACATAATGATTCTGTAGCACAAGGGGGGTAGGGAGGAATAAGATCATGTCTATATGTCAACAAAAGAAGCTATGAAGAAGAAATTCACGAGCATGTCAACTATGTTAGCAAGCATTGATTCTAAAAATATATAGATCATTGTCATCATCAAATAAGTTTGACAAAGTCAATATCATCTTGAAGATTCTCGTGAAGATATTGATTCTCTTGAAGATATCGACAAGATCAATATACAGCCTTACAAGGCACAGATCTTCTTGAAGATATTATTATCAAAAAACCATCGGAAACATCTATTATGTTGGCGATGACAATGCTCATAATTATTATTGCCTTACAAGGCACGGATTTTCTTAAAGATACTATCAAAAGCAAGGACATATCAAAGAGGTAGTCTAGCCAAGCCAAATCCTAAAAGAGCCAAATCAAAAAGATCAAGCTCTAAAATAAAAAAAAATAAAAAAAAGGGTTCAAATCCTCAAAGGATCAAATCCTCAAAGGATCAAGCTCTCAAAGGATCAAGCTCTCAAAGGGTCGGCCAACTACACGTAAGACCTATCAAGATCGCCATTCGGGCAGCGGCGAGGAGTCAGTGGCCCTAAAAAGCCCGTGAAGACCATCGTGCGTACCCATGCGGGCAGCTGACGAAGTCAAGGATTCAGAGACTAAAAGGCCATAAATCCGCGAAGACTAGTCACCGTAACTCCCATGCCGTCTGTATAGCTTTCCGGCAGCGCCACGGGGAACGGATGAAAGTGCCCTCCCGTGAATGGGCTCGACCTTGCAGACGAAGAAAATAGGGGCCGCAGTGTGAGCTTTTAGGCCAACCATGCGTAAGACCCTCCAGATCTAGGGTTTGATTTCAGTAGTAATTCGTGAGGAAGGGATTAAGCCTACTCATTGATGGACTGGCAACCCTAGATTTGGTGCCCAAAGGTAGCCTTACGAGCCCTGCGAACTCTAGAGAGTTACCGTGGCCAACCCTGTGCGTAAAACCAAAAGTTCACCGCCCGGTAGCGTCAATGGGCCCCTCTGATGGACCGTGGCCGTGAGCTCAAGGCAGTGAAAAGTCCAAGAGAACTCTAGAGAGTTACAGACACCATCACATAAGACCAATAGGTGCTCCATTACTCCAGAGCTTAAACTGTATGTGTGCACGTGCTCCACTACTCATGAGCTTAAACTGTGTGTGGCTAATTAAATTGAAACTTAGCATCGCCAATTTAATACCCACATAGAGAATCCCACACAAACAAAGCATAAAAGGCTTGAAAATTATAATTAAGGATATGATGAAATTACTATATGAAAATAGGGTTTCCACAATATGATGTGATAAATGTTAGCATAAATGTCATTAATATGCAATATGGGAAATGCCATTGTAAATATCTCAAAATGCTATCATGAAAGCATATGTTAAGTCAAATAAATTACTCATCCAAAAGCATGAAAACAAAGTTTACATGTTCAAAAATCACATGTTTAAAGATCTTCAGTAACCCCTACTGCCTCTATATATTGGCACAAATTCTCTTTTAATTGTGCCTGAGCTGCATCATGCTTGGATTTTTCTTCAAGAATAAGTCTCGCTTGATCGAGAACACCGGCTAGCTTACTCTCCAAAGAAGCGATCATTTTTCTACCTTGGAGTCATGCATATTTTTCTATATCAAGGGATTGAATATTCGCCCGCATCCTTTCTTCAACATCATGAATAAGTCTTGCTCATGATTCTTCCTTTCCAGTTGAGAGATTTCCTCTTTCAGGGCTGCGATACGATCTCGGGTGGTTGCCCTCTCATCAATATGAATCTTTAATTGATCTTGAAGAATCAAATGTTCTTGCTCAAGTTTGGAGATAGATGAATCCGTCAGAGAGGCTTGTTCTTGAGATGCAGCCAGCTGCTTCCTGTATTCTAAAATCTCAGGAGCAATCGTAGCATTTTCTACCAACGCCAATGAGATTACTGAATCACGAAATTTAAGGAGCGAATCGTGCAAAGGAGATATGTTAATTCTAGCCATCTTGGCGGAGCTCTCCAAAATTTCTATAACAACATCCAAGTCCAACCATTGATCAGGGTTTCTGAAGATATGGGCTATCGTTAACAAAGAGTGTTTCACCATAAGCATCTTGTGAACAGGGACTTTTGCAAAAGACGATAGTTCAGATGTAGTGGCTACAGAATCGGAACTGGCCGCACCGCTGCAAGAAGGAGTTCCTATAGGGAAAGAAGAAAGGCATTCAGATATATTATGAATTTTAAGTAAAATAACTAGTGCATGTATATACCTGTTGCTGGAATACGATTAACAGAAGGAGAAATTCCCCGAGTCACGGAAGGGCCGAGTCCCACCATGTCAGCAAAAGATGGTGCTCTAGCTTCCGTACTAGAATCTCTGGTAGCTGGAGTTGGCAAGTCAGTGGTCTCTGTTGAAAATATAATTTCACGAGCTACCACTTTCTGTACCATCAATGGAATTACAGGAGCTCTCGGTGAAGTTCCTGTAGGAGGATTCACTGAAGAAATTGCGCCTATCTCAGCGACTTTAGCACCTAAAAAGGGAGACACAATAATTCTAAATAAATAATTGTTGTTAAATATGTAGATAAATATAAGCATATAAAAGTTAAATCTCCTTTACCTGGTGAATATCCGTATTCGCCATAATCTAAATGTTCTTCCTCATCTTCCTCAGCTGCAGGAGATTTAACAGGAATATTAATGCCAGGAAGAACTTTAGAGGTTGCAGGAAAAGGTTTCGGTTCAACCCCTTCCGTAATTGCCTCCTCTTCTCCACCAACATCGACTTCGCCTTCTTCAAAATCGTTATCTTTATCCTCACTGCTTTCGCTGTCCTCGTCGTCTTCATACTGCGAAGAGACAGTAGTCTCTGATGATGAAGCTGAACTCTCATCTCCCAGAATTTCTTCGTCAACTTCTTCAACTACAACTTGCTTTCCTTTACAAGAAGCAGCCCGGCTGCTCTCTGGTGCGGACTCTTTGACTGTAGGGGAGGCCGATGCTTGTCTGGTCCTCTCTGAAAGAATAAGAGATGATGCCTGTAAACGCGTTCTCGATCTAGTCATCGGGGAAGATGGGCTAGGACAAAGAGGTTGTGGAGGGGGTAAAGGAGTATCATTATCCCTCTTAAGCCGCGACAGTCTCTGCAGGAACTGGGGAAGATGCACCTTCAGCATCGTATGTAGCCTGATCTGTAAAGTCCCGGTGAAATTGCTCAAATTCTCTTAAAACTCCATGAGCAAACTAGCCATCCAAAGTGTTAATAGGCTTTATTTCACGGATAGGGTCTTCTAACGATATCTTCCTATAAATTTCTCCATGATGAGACGCATGACTCTTTTCCAGGATATAGCCAATTCCACTCTCTAGATTTCTGCCTTTCGGCCTAGGCAGATGGAGAAAGATAGAGGAATCCACTGGCAAACACTTAGTGCCAAGTATGACTGATGATCCCACCATCGCATCCAGCCACATGATGTATGGACTATGCGATTACAGTCGGGAATTATGAAGGAAGATCCAACGCAGCCATTCAGTAGCTGTTTCCATATCATGGCCCAGTTGAGAGGACCTGTTCCATAACAACGCATTTTTCGAGTAACTAGCCTGCAGTCTTGTGGTACAGTTTGGTCATAGCCAAATTGACGAGCAAAACGGCTGGGGTAGTAAGGTTCTCTCCAAAATTATGTCCCTTCCCGAAAGGGGTAGACTGCAAGAACGAATGGAAAAGAAGAAAGCTCTTTCCACTGCAGTAAGTGTTTCTTGGTCCACCATGTCTGTATCCTCGGTGTAACGATAAAGGCGGAATTGAAAGAAGTTTATTTGGTCATCATCCCGAATTTTATTGGTGACCCAGCCATACGCTCTTTTGGTCATCGCTCTTTGTTGGAAGAACCAGAGTGGAAGATGAGAAGGATGAACATATGCTTGCTCCGGAGCTTCAAAAGTCCAAGGAAAATAGACCCCTAGCCACCCTGTGATGTAATGCCAAGAAGTATGTGCAGACGAGGCTCCAAGAATAGGATCTTTCACGTGGGTAGCTACCTCTCCGAGGGCCCTATAAATAGAGCATAATACTGGGGGAGCAATGGAGTATTTGTGGCCTTCCGCCAAAGCGCCAGCTACAGTGAAGACAGTGGGATGAACATCATCTGCCCATTTAGAGCTAGGCAATACGACCAAACTCAGCCAATAGGCTAAGAAAGCTGCAAGTTCTCCGAAGGAGCTATATTCCGGTCTCCCCTTCATTGCGTCTCGAAGCTTTGTTAGTTCCTTGGAGTGACAATCACGAAATCTTCAAAGAAAAATAAAGAGAGAGGGTGAATATGCAGAAATCGCCAGGTAGCATAAGTCAATTATTGGACTGATAAATACCTGAGGCCCCTGGAGAAATGTGCGAGCCATTGCAAAGGAGGGATCTTGTGAAAATTGGGAAATTTACTCATCTCCTTAAACAGTTCGATAGTGGTTTCAGAGATAGAAGGTTTGCGATCTGGAGAGGATACAAAGGCCAGTTCCCTGTTGGTCGGAATGAATTCATCATAGAATTTGCCTCTAATCGAGAGACCGGCTATGCGATGAAGGTCCCAAAGTGTTATGCTCATTTCACCATAGGGTAAGTGGAAGGAGTTGGTTGTAGGCAACCAGTACTCGAGAAAGCCTTTCAGTATAGTAGGTTCCCTATAGAAGTATTTGGAAGTCACCTCTATAGCATCATAAAGACCGACTTTTGCAAGTGTGCTCGTATGCTTCAGTAAAATAGCTTCCGCCCAATCAGAGTAATAGCGTCGAGCAGTTAACAGGCCTCTGATGCGAAATTCTGCTTGTCCCTAGAGCTGTTCTCGATCTCGGAAAAGCAGCCGAACTATTTCATAAAAATGTGAAGGAAAGAGGTCGTGAGGATTGTGGAAAGGAACTAGGAAGATCATGGGATGAGTTTCCCCTATCTTCTGTCGCGGCTTCTGTGTTTGTATGACTCCCTCAAGGATCTGGGGTTCTCTGGTGGCCCGCGATTCAGTATACATCAACCTTTCACCGTGAACATAATCCTTGGATTCATAGTCAAGCATGGACTGATGGCGGTAGACATTGATAGGAATTATCGTCATACCTTCTGCATGAGGTTGTCGAACTTCATAACACCTTCAACAACTCGTACCGAGTCCCATGAGTTTTGAATTCTCTTCCTCTTATGTTCCTTAATTTTCTTTACGAACTCTTTCACCTTATTCCGGTGAGTTTTCTTCGGACGAGAGGCAGGGGGAGTGTCTTCACGAAGGGGTGGTCTTTCACTATCAGTACGAATGTGAGCTGTAGTCTTTAACCATTCGTCCCAATCGTATTCCCTACCGTGCTTCGGGGGACATTTGATATCTCTTAATGATATGGATCTATGAATGGGGGATGACATAGACTTAATGCGGTCAAAAAAGTCAAAAGTAGGAAGAACGAGTTCTTTAAAAAAAGCAGGAGTTTTGGAGGTAGTCTTTATTCGCTTAGCAGGTCGTTGATCAGAAGAAGGTTGATCAGAAGGAGGAGTCACAGGACGGGCTGTTTGTTTTATACGGGCCATAATGATGAGTTAAGAAAAAAGAATAGAAGAAGAGTGAAAAATGGTTAAGTGTTGGAAGGATCAAAAGAGAGAAAGTCGGCTAAGTGCGGGACACTTTGCGCGGGTCCGCGCAAAGTGTATGGGCTGCGCGAAATGTGCTGAACTTTGAAGAAATTCGTGCAAAACTGCAAGGTTTGCGCGGGTTCGCGCAAAGTGTATGGTTTGCGTGGAAGAGAATCGCAGGAGCAAAGTTTCGCCAGAGCACAAAGGGTTTATGCAGAAATTCAAAGTGGTTGGACTATTTATAGGATTCGTGGCCGAGCACGGTACTCGACCGAGCTTTCCGCAGGATCGTGCAAACCCTGTAGAAAAGGGTGATTTGATCCTTTTCTTTGATTTTCTGAAAAAAGCAAAGAATGAATTAAGGGGGCATCTGTTGAGGTATAAAATAAGCAAAGAATTGAAGCAAGGAAAGATCAAGGAAAAGGTTGAAAGAAAGGAATAAAGAATCAGTTCTGAGAATACTTTGCGCTGGATCGCGTAAAGTAAACGGATTGCGCGGGATCGCTCAAAGTAAAACAGATTGCACGGGATCGCTCAAAGAAGACAGATTACGCGAGATCGCGCAAAGCATGTCATTTGCGCGTATCCGTACAAAGCGTATGACGGTGATATAAAAATGATTGGGTGTTATTTTGTCCCACATAGCCCAAGTCGGAGTTTTACACCTGTGTAAATGTCTATAAATACCCCGCTCTTTCTCTAAAAAGGGGTTCGAGGATTTCAGAGTGAAAGAAGAGCAAAGGAGAAGATCGAGGGTGCTGAGTATTGGGCTCCAGCAGATTGCGCGGATCTGCGCAAACGAGCATTGGGCTCATACAGTTTGCGCGGACCCGCGCAAACTATATGGTTTGCGCGGTCCCGCATAAACCGACTGCCCTGCAGTCTATAACAACAATGGGCTGTCATACTGCAGAAATGGCCGAAGTCTTCAAATCTTCAAGGTCTTCTTATTCAAGAGAGAATGAAGAATCACCGACAGAAAGGTGTATTTCTCCTAAGTCTCAGGAGATGACCAAAATGGCGCCGGAATGCTACCGAAATCTCTATTTTTCTTGAAGACTATTGGTCGATTCATCAATTCCTCCTAAGTCTTAGGGGATGATTGGAATCATTGCCGTTATGCTGCCAAAATTTACATTTAACTATGATAGCTGAATTCATAGTGAATTCCTTGTATCTATCTTAGAATCAAGGGAAATTTGAGGATGTAAATGAATTCAGAATCAATAAAGTGTGATGATTGTCTTTATACTGTTCCATTGTTATGACTGAATAAGATAGTTTCCTCAAACTAAATACTTTTGTTTCCTTGTCGAAACAGTACTTTCACAATGGCCAGGATTCGGTTGGGGTGCGCGACTAACCTAAGATCAGGAGCTTACCACATTGAGTCTATCTATCCAAATTAGGTATGAGACTGGTTTGGATAGAAGTCCTTTGTGATAGGCCCTATAGCCTGTGATACCACGTACTACCATCTCGAATTCACATTGTAGCTTGGTCACTTCATTCGCACCACATATTGCATTACATCCTCGGTATATGGCATTTTAGGTTGTTATGTTTCTGCATTTATATGACCTAGATGAGGTTGATGGTATTCGTGGCTCTTCCAAATTGCATATTGTATTGCATCCTCGATATCTAATATTTGGTTCATTATGTATCCGCATTACATAGCCGATTTACATTACTTTCTCAGTATATGACATTGGCTTGCTATGTCTTTACGTCGCATATCTTGCATGAGGTTGATGATATCTTTATGGACTTGTCAGTATTTCTGCTTACTCTGATATCGTATGATTCATAATCTTACCAGTATTTCCGATATTGTATGATTATAACATTATATTGAATACTTGACACTTACCTTATGCACACACTTACACCACCCCCTAAGCTTTCTATAAGCTTATGCACGATAGATGCGTGCAGGTGATGTTAGGCTGTAGCAGCGTGGAGCTTGGAGCATGTAGTTGACTTTCAGAGCTTTGATTTTGACATATGTATTTCCCTTTTAGCATTGTATTCAAATGTTTATATTAGTGGATATGTGATGATAATATTACCTTTGTTGTTGAGGCATAAAAAAGAGAGGAAGACAGTAGAAAAAAGCATTATGCGCAAACAATATGTTCAAAAAGAGTATTATGCGGAAAAAATGAGCATGTTCTAAAAAAGTGGTCATTGCGCGGAAATAATCATTATGCGCAAATGCTTGGAGCACACAGCGAAGTCCGCACAAAGGAGGAGCGCATATCGAGGTCCGCACAAAGGGGGAGCGCACACCAAGGTTCGCACAAAGGGGGAGCGCACACCAAGGTCCGCACAAAAGAGGAGCGCACAGTGCTTACGTGGCGTATTCACATGTGTGAGAGGCCTATAAATACTCCTTGACCCTTTTAAGGGGGTCATTAACAACCAGTCGCGGAGAGAGAAGAAATTACAGAAGAAGAAAGGTAGAGTCCGCAACTATTGTGCAGAACAGGTGTTGTGTAGCGTACAACACTGCTGGCGCACAACTGAAGCCAGCGCACAACGGTTTCCTTCAGCGCACAACGATTTCCTCCAGTGCATAACGGCTTCTGTCAACGCATAATGGCTTTTGACAGTGCACAATGACTTTAGCACATCGTTCAACATTATGTTTTAATGTTTTATACATTTATGCATAATTTGGGTGCTAAATACTGATTGTATATTATAATTCATAAGTATTCTATTTGGAATCAAAGGAGAAAGGGAAGTGAAGAACTTAGAATACATAAATAAAGTGATTCTCTTTCTTGTTTTCTTCTGGTAATAAATCAAATGAATGAAATTTTCCAAACGAAATGCGTTTGTTTCTTGTTCGAAACAAAATGGCGACTCTGCTGGGGACTTTTCATATTCACTTGAATATTAACCTAAGAATTACAAGGGAGATAATCACAACTGTTTGGCATCTTCAAGGCGCCAAAATGGCGACTCTCAATGGGAACATCCTACCTTTCATCTTCAAAATAAAATACGATTTAATATAAGTATTAATCTTCCTTTACTTCGTGAATATGAACGATAGGAGAAGAAGAATATTGCAATCAGCCAATCAATGGTAGTCGTTCAAGGAAATACAATTTTCTACTTCACCACGACAGGATTTGTTGTGGAATATATTGATAAGCGAGCTGGACTTAGTGAAGGTAAAGCGGTAGCAAACAAGCAAACAGAATCACGGGCAGCTGTTATAGTCGTGACAACTTCGCCAGTGACACAAGGAGAAAGAGATGAATGGATCGTCGTGCAGAAGGACAAGGACTCAGAATGTAACTGCAACAAGAACAAGCTCGCCGCTGAGAAGAGTTAGGGGGCCGATAACACAAAATACTGCCAAAAAAGATTTTGAACTCGCCCCTCCTGCGATATACCTCGAGTGAACAGTTCCGTAGCTGACGTCGCATGACTTCCCGACTTTAATGATCCCGAGAGCTAGATGGACGAAAGAACAAAAGGGCAAAACACTACTACTAAGTTCACCGACGTCTGTTTCGCCCCGATCGATTAACGACAACAGGGGCACAGAGAAGTCGAATGAAACCCCATCCTTTCCTCTTTTCGTGACCCTATCACGTCAACGTATTCTTATCCCACTCCGACCATAGCTTCTTCAAAGAGTGGAGAAGCAGTAGTACACATGGCCGGAACAAATCAGGAAAATATGCCAACTATAGAGGACCGTGTAAATGAAATGGCGGAAGCACAAAGAGCACTAATGGAAGAATGCAGAAATCTCAGAGAAGCCTTAACAACCCTTGCACATAATGTTGCCCGAATGGTAGCACCCCCAGTGACTGAAGATGTGAATGAGAGAGAGCAACACCTCGAAGGGTCGCAGTTGCCGAGGGCCGGGTCGCATGGATTTGTTCCCACGAGAAGAATAGTGACACAGGAAGAAGTACGATAGGTCATTGAAGAAGCGGTTAGGTCGGAAAGAGAACGTGCAGGCACAGGAAGATTCAGATATCAAGCACCATACCTGAGAGAAGTGGAGGATATCCCTTTCCCGTACAATTTTAAACATCCAGACTTTCAGAAGTTCAATGGGGATGGATCGCCAGAAGAACACCTGATGCACTTCATTACCAGTATGGGGAATTTCTTCACAGTACCCCAATACTGTCTCCGATTATTTGGGTCTTCTCTTATGAATAAAGCGTTCAGGTGGTATGCTAGCTTAATGCCTGGGTCGATAAGAACATGGGAGCAGATGCAAGACGTGTTCATGTCAAATTTCTTCTCATCAGAACGTGATGTCAGTATCACGGAACTAGCCTTAGTGCGACAGAGAGAAGGAGAGCCAGTGGAAAAATTTATAGACAGATGGAAGACCTTGGGAGCTTCTTGTAGGCAATTACCAGAAGATAAATAACAAGTAAAAATGTGTCTGAACTCCATGAAAACCGGAATATCATTTGGTCTCACCAGCGCAGACATCAGAACCTTCTGTGACTTGGCTACAAAAGCGCATGCTCTAGAATTAATGACCCGGAAGATGCTGGCATTCAATTATGAAATGGT
Source organism: Magnolia officinalis (assembly GCA_021015155.1). Classification (NCBI taxonomy): domain Eukaryota; kingdom Viridiplantae; phylum Streptophyta; class Magnoliopsida; order Magnoliales; family Magnoliaceae; genus Magnolia; species Magnolia officinalis. The sequence continues at coordinate 60,650,695 of JAJHSJ010000002.1, forward strand.
TAGAAAAGCATCTCAGAAGTTGATCACAAATATGGTGACAACGAAAAGAGGAACCAGGAAGTAAGAGAAGTGAAAGACAAAAGGACAGAAAGGAGAGAAGAGCCGAGTTGCCCCAGAGGGAGATTTTACGACAAAAGACCCCGATCGTTGAATTCTCATGAGGGTTTCGCGTTTGAAAAAGAGGACGTACTCCCCATGATGAATCAGTTGCTAAAAGCTGGAACAATTGAATTGCCGCTATCAAAATGTCCCGAAGAGGCATCTAAAACAAAGGAAAGAGACTTCTGTCATTATCACCACCTAGTAGGGCACCCGATAGAAAATTGTTATACACTGAAGTGTATTATACAAAGGATGATAAACAAGTGCAGAATAATAGTCGGGAAAGAGAAAGAAAGGGACAGAAGAGCGACGGGAAACGTACTCACCTTACGAGAAGATTATCAAGAGAGGACAAGGGTGAATGATCAGAAAACAAAGGGAAAAGTTGCCATAACTACCTTGTGATCAAGGAAGAAGATGGCTAGCCCAGCAAGTTCGAAAAATGAAAAAGCAAAAGAGGAAGCAACTAAGAGTCATGCCAACAACAATAACAACGGTGAAAAGGAAAAGGTAAAGGAGATAGGGAAAGTGACTTATGACATTATAAGTCACTTAAAAGGCATTCTAGCTTGATTGAGTGTTTATGATGCTCTGAAGTTGTCAGAAGACTCCCGACAAAGCCTAATTAAAGCATTATCTGATGAAAGTATAAGAGAAGTGTTGCTGACTAAATTAGAAAGTGAGAAACAAGATTATCTACTGGTTATCTCCTTTTCCGATGAAGACCTGGTCTATGATGGGGAACATAATAGGCTGTTGATGATAATGGGTCATATTCGTGGTAAGCAAGTAAAACAGATAATGCTTGATAAAGGGTCCGCTGTAAACCTGTTGCCATTAACAATGCTGAGTAAATTAGGTTATCGATGCTTTAACCTACGCCCTAGTGGAATGATGATACAGGGCTTTAATCAAGACAGACAACATGCGCTTGGAAAGATCATAATAATGCTAGAGATAGGAGAACTAACTACGAATGTCGTCTGCCATGTTATAAATGTAGTGACTACATATAATCTCATTCTGGGAAGACCGTGGATGCATCAGTATGGCATCATACCTTCTACCCTGCACCAGTGTTTCAAATACTGTAAAGACAGGGTACAACATAAAGTGTTAGCCGATGCGAGACCATATATAAAAGCTGAAGCTTTCTTCACAGATGCGAGTTATTATGATGCATTTGCTAGCAAGGAAGAGAAAGAGAACGATGAGAACAAAAATCAAGAAAATTCTTGCATGGAAATAGTGAAAGAAAAAGGAACGAAGTCGCCTATAACAGAGAAAGCAAAGAAGAAGTTCTATTTTGTCCCGAAGTATCTGCGACAGCCAGGGCAACTGCCATTAATGCTATCGCCTGAACAATTGGAGATTCTGCAATCAAATTATACAGTACCGCTCCCGTATGCTGAGAGGAGTAGGCCATTTCCCCTCATTCCGAAAAGGTTTTGTGTTTAAACCCAGTGCAAGGTATCTAGAGTCGATCGAATTCTATGCTCCCTCATAAATAAAACAAGATAAATCAGTTAGCAATAGGGTGGAAAATGGAAGCTTAAAGCCCAAAGAGCTAGAGAGATATAGCTTTACAAGTCCAAAAATCATGAAGAAAATGGGCTTTGACCACGAAGAACCTGTTGGTTTAAATTATGGAAAAGGAATTCAGATTCCAATCGGGCCCAATCAAAAGAAGCAAGAAAAATTCCTAGGACTGGGGGCAGAATCTTCAGTGAATATGGTGACGGCCGACCAAATAGTAAAAATGGACCTTGATATAATCAGCAAGCCCGAAACAGCTCTAAAGCAAATGAAGGATGGGGGGCAACTGACGATTGACAGCTTGAAAGAGATAAATTTGGGAACAGAGGAAGAACCGTGGAATACTTTCATAAGTGCCAGTTTATTAGAAGAAGAAGCTGATCAATACATTAGTCTTTTGAGGGAAAATAAAGATGTCTTTACTTGGACGTATGCGGAATGCCAAGTCTAGAGCCGACAGCAGCGATGCGTCGGTTGAATATCTTTAAAGACAAAAGAGCCATTAAGCAAACACAGAGGTGGTTTCACCTAGATCTGGTTCCTAAGATAGAAGAAGGGATAAGCAAACTGATAAAGGTGGGATTCATCAGAGAAGTTAAATATCCCAAGTGGACATCAAATATAGTCCCAGTAAAGAAAAAGAATGGACAGATTAGGGTTTGCATCGACTCCAGAGATTTGAATGAAGCATGTCCAAAAGATGATTTTTTGCTGCCGATAATCGAAATGTTAATTGACAATACCACACAGTATGCTGTCATGTCCTTTGTGGATGGCTACGCCGGCTACAATCAAATACGAATGGCGCTTGAAGATGAGGAGGCGATAACTTTCGGAACTCCATTGGGGATATATTGTTATAAGGTCATGCCGTTCGGTCTCAAGAATGCAGGAGCAACGTATAGAGGGCAATGCAAAACATATTTCAAGACATAATGCATAAGCATGTTGAGTGTTACGTGGACGACTTGGTGGTCAGGTCAAATCATCATGAGGAGCATCGTGAACATTTGACATCGGTCTTTCGCTGAATTAGAAAGAAACAGTTGAAGATGAACTCGGCTAAATGTGTGTTTGGAGTATTGTCAGGAAAATTCCTTGGTTTCGTGGTGAGACACAAGGGTATTGAAATAGATTCAGGAAAGTTAGAGCTATTCAAGATATGCCTCATCTGAAAATGTTGAAAGAGCTAAAAAGCTTGCAGGGCAAGTTAGCATATATCCGCCGCTTTGTCTTAAACCTAGCAGGAAGATGCCAGCCGTTTTCTCATCTGATGAAGAAAGGAATAGAATTCATATGGGATAAATCCTGCCATAATGCCTTCGCTTCGATAAAAGAATTGTTGAAACAACCTCCAGTATTAACAACCCCCGTGAAAGGAAGGCCCCTCATTTTGTATATATCAGCAGCTGAGAATTCACTAGGAGCCTTGCTGGGACAAGTGAATGAAGCAACACTTTATTATTTAAGTCGAACATTGATCGGTGCAGAATGCAACTATACACCTATCGAAAAAATATGCCTGACACTGGTGTTTGCAGTTCAGAAATTAAGACATTATTGTTTGTCCCATGACATAACTCTGATATCTCGAGCAGATCCCATTAAGTTTTTGATGACAAGGCCGATGTTGTCAGGAAGGTTGCCAAAGTGGATGTTACTGTTGTCAGAGTATGCGATCACGTACGAGTCGGGAAAGCAGTAAAAGGACAAGCAATGACAGATTTTCTAACGGCTTATCCTATGACAGGTTGCGAAGCTATTTTCGATGAATTTCTAGATGAACAAGTCATGATGATAGAATTGCCTAAAGCTTGGCAAATGTTCTTTGATGGGGCGGCTCGGGCGACGAGGGCAGGTGCCGGAGTAATATTCATTACCCCACAGGGCAATTTGTTGCCTTATTCTTTCATGTTAGGTACAACGTGTACGAATAACGAAACTGAATATAATGCCCTTATCATCAGGATAGAGATAGCCAGCGAACTAAGAATAAAGTACCTGCAGATTTATGGGGATTCTAAGCTAGTCATAAATCAAGTGGCGACGGAATTTGAAATAAAGAAACTAGAACTTCTGTCGTACTGTTGAAGAGCTCAGCATTTATTGGAGAAATTTTTGAACGTTGAAGTTAAGCATATACCACGATATGAGAATGCGAAGGCCGATTCTTTGGCTAGTCTAGCAGCAGCGCTATCTTGCCCAGATTGAAGTCCCCTGCAAGTAACAATTGAAGAAAGGAGATTCTTGCGTACGGCAGAGGTAATTGGTGAAACAATGGAAGCCCTACCTGTATCATGCTTAGAGGTGACGATAGATGATTGGCGTCAGCCTTTCATTGACTATCTCAAGTACGATATCCTGCCAAACGATCCGGAGGCGAAATTGTAAATTAAGCAGAAAGTGAAAAGATTCATCTTGTGTAATGAGGAATTATACGAAAGATCTTATAATGAAATGTTATTGCGATGTCTAAAAAAGAAGAAGAGGCAAGCCAAGTGCTACAAGAGGCACATTCTGGGGAATGTGGGGCGCATCAAGCCGGGAGGAATTTGTTCCACCGAGTGCACCGGATGGGATATTATTGGCCGACAATGTTTAAAGGGGCAATAGATTACGCGAAGCGGTACCATGAGTGTCAAATCCACGGGGACATCATACATATATCTCCTGAAGACCTTCATCAGTCAGCCACTTGTTGGCCTTTTGCCGCATGGGGACTTGATGTCATTGGCCCCATAAATCCACCGTCGTCTAGAGGAAAATAGTATATATTAGCAACAATAGACTATTTCTCCAAATGGATGGAAGTGGTTGCACTACGAAGCGTTAAGGAGAAAGACGTTGTTAATTTCATTCGGCATGTGATAATATATCGCCATGGTATCCCAAAGAGAATGATCACAGATAATGGCGCTCCTTTCAAGAATAGGGGGATGAAGAAGTTATGTCAGAAATTCGAGATTCACCAATCATTCTCAACACCCTATTATCCACTAGCCAATGGGCTGGCAGAAGCATTCAATAAGACAATTATAAAAATACTGAAGAAAACGGTGAGCAGGAATACGCGTGACTGGATGAAAAGCTGTAGGAAGCTCTATGGTCTTATAGAACAACACATCGTACAGCGATACATGCTACCCCGTATTCATTAGTTTATGGTGTGGAAGCTGTCGTGTTGATTGACATACAGGTCACTTCGCTAAGGGTAGCAGTGCATTAAACAATTACAGATGATGAAAACGCAAAGATACGGCTGAAAAAATTGGATTTGCTTAATGAAAAAAGGCTGGCAGCTCAGCAACGCTTAAAATTATATCAAGCGAGAGTTTCTACTGCCTTCGATAAAAGGTTAAATACCAATTCTTCAGGAAAAAGGATTTGGTTTTGATGTTGAAAAGGCCGATAATAGTCACTCAGAGAACAGGGGGCAAGTTTGACCCTAAATGGGATGAACCGTATGTAATAACTGAAGTTTACTCCAATGGAGCATACAGAGTAACGGATCAAGATGGACGAGGCATCAGTAAACCGATCAATGCTCGCTGCATCAAGAAATATTACTCCTGACAGTAGGAGAAATTTTGATTTAGAAGATTATCAAGATAATTCTTCTATATCAAAAGGGGGCAATCACAGATGAAAAAAAGATGAAATGATGAAATAGCATTTACAGGCACAACCTTATATTCCATCTTCACGAACAAAAGAGTTGCGAAGGACAAAGTCATGTACTCCCCCTCACGAGACTGCGAAGGACAAAGTCATGTACTCCCCCTCACGAGAATGAATAAAAAGCACAAACTTTGCCGCCAAAGCATTGATGATTGCCAAGCATTAATGATTATCGCCAAGAGTCGATGATTATCGAAAAATTATAGCCAAATTCGCCGAACGTCGATGATTACCGCCAAAATTAACAACCGTCGCTGTCATCATCAATCGCTCATATAAGCTTATTTTATCAAAATCGCTATCATCGCCAAGCTGATACACTATGTTAAACATAATACGAATGTTCTTAGGACATCATCAGCGACAGTGAAATATCAATTATTAATTTACTAATTTTGGCAGCAAAACAAAGTTGATGACAACGATGGTAGCTTACTTCTTAAGGCAGCCTAGCCAAGCCTTACACGACCAACTACGCATAAGACCTATCACTTGCACCATTCGGGCAGCAGTGAGAAGCCAGTGGCCCTAAAAAGACCGTGAAAGCCATCATGTGCATACCCATGCGGGTAGCGGACAGAGCCAGCGACTAAAAGCCCTAAAAGACTAAAAAGTAGTAAAACGGCCAGTCACACATGAGACCAATGCTGTTTGTGAGCTCTCCGACAACGTCATGGACGAGGACGAAAATACCCTCCCAGGAATGGGTCTGAACTCACAGACGAAGAAAACCCAGATCCCTAGTTTGATTTCGGTATTAATTCATGTGGAAGGGCATAAACCTACTCATTGATGGACTGACGACGTTGGATTTGGTACTTAAGGTAGCCTAGTAAAGCCCAACAAACTCTAGAGAGTTACTATGGCCATCCCTGTGCATAAATCCCACTCACAGCCGTGATTGGTCCAACTACTCAAGAGCTTAAACTGTGTGCGGCTATTGAACTAAACTGAAATCTAGCGCTGCCTATCAAAACATAAATCACACAGGGGAATCCCATACTGACAATCATAATATGTGGTGATTTTGTTAATAGTGCTTCGATGAAATATCATGTCAAGATAATTGCACAAATGAATATGCTTAGAATGATTTATGATGTAGAAGTTTATGAAAGAGAAAAATATCTTGAAATATCTCTAATAAAATTTACAAGTTGTTTATACATCATAGCACAAAAAGAATGTTTACACGCAATGCCTACAGATCTTCAGTTACGTTCAAAATCTCTAAGTAATGCTGCAACTCTTCTTTCCATTGAGATTGTGCTATAGTAGTCGTGCGCTCATCTTCAAGGATCATGCTAGCCTGATCGGGAACGCCGATCAATTCAGATTCCAAAGAAGTAGCAGCCTCCCCATTCCTTGTTCGTTCAGCTTGTACGGTGTCAATTATCTGACTGTTTGTTTCAAGCTCTGCTTTGATCTGACAAATAGTTGAGTCTTCTGCTTCCCACTGACTCTTAAGTGATAGAATCTCCCTCTCAAGAAGAGCAATTTGATCGCCAATGATTGCCTTATTTCTATCAGAAACCTTCAATTTCTCATGAAGAGATTGATTAGCAGCATTGCGATCGGCAAGAACATCATCTGCATGAGAGAGTTTCTCCTTAAGAAGTGACAATTCCTGCTGACGACTTAGAATTTCAGGAGCACTGACCATATTCCGCGCCGCTTCCAAGTTCTTCGTGGAATCATAAAATTGTGATAAGGAAGTATAAAGAGACTGAACATCAACACGTGCCAGGCGAGCTGAATGAGCGAGAACTACTAGAGCACTATCCAAAAAAGGTCATTGGGTTGGATCTTTAAAAGCGTCAACAATGACGGAAATCGCATTCTTGAAAAGCCCCAACATAAGACGTGGCACCTTTTCCAAGGAAAATTTATCAAAAGTCGCCGTCACTGAGTTGGATCCTTCAGATCCACTGGGAGCTGGCACGACTGAAACTAAAAGATAAAAGGGGAATATAAGTTCAAAAGAAAACATATGCATATTCAATACTGATATAAAATAAGAAAAGAAAATATATACCTGGAGTAGGAACAACAGTGGAGACAACTGGAACAGAATGAGTTATGGGTGTTGTAGAACTGTGAACTTCCGTGGTCATAACAGCATTGAAAGAAAGTTCCTGAACTCCTACGATGCTTGAGTCAAGAGTACTTGGAGTAGGGATATCAATTGGATCAGAAAGAAATTCCAGACTTCGAGCTACCGGCTGAATAGGAGAAGGACATGCAACAAGGGACTTGTTAATCTGAGCGGGGGCATCAGATGTTTGAGGGACTGATGACAAAGTTTCTTCTGGATTGAGAAGAAGAAGTATGTTCCCCATCTTTGCCTGAATATTGGATGGTTGAGCCTCTGCATCCCTTGAAGTTGATGTTCCACGAGCAGCCACCTCACGAGCAGCCGCGATACAAGGGGAATACGAAGCATCAAAAGAAAGAAAGATATTCGCACTAGGAGAACCACCGTATTCACCATACTCAAGTTGCTCTTCATTATCCAGAGAAGTCTCCGGAATGGGATGGGAAGTATCAGGATGAGTAGTTGGAGCATCAGGAAGAGAAGACCTAACTTCAGCATCGATCTCTTCTCCAACGTTTATCTCAGCATCAGTATCTGCATTTAACAAAGCATCTCCTTCATCAGTGAGACTTGTGGGAGAAGACGTATCTTCGATTGCAGTGTTTGCAGAATATTCTAACGAGCTGTCATCCTCCGATACGGTTTGTTTTCCTTTATAAGTAGTCTTCACAGGAAGAAGACATTCACCTTGGGAGGGAGAAGGAATTGGTTGTACCAAAACCTAAGGAGATAGTGACTTAGCACGAGAGCGGGTCATGGGGGAAGTAGCAATGACAATTTGACGTATAGCCGGAGAAGTTGTGGGAGTGACACGATTGGCTGCTGTTTTTGTAAGATCCACGATAGGAACAATCGTGGTAGCTGCACGTTTGACAGGCTGAGAAGTTGCAGGAGGGATAGGTTCTGTAACCAGAGGAATAACAGGAGCAGGACCCGCAGGTTGATTTCTCCTACGGGAGTAGGGGAAGGCAGAATACCCCCTGTAGTTTTAAATTCATTATGAGGACTGGCCAATCTTTCTCTCCGATTTATCAGATCCAAAGAGGAACCGAAAGCAATCCAGCCTTCGAGAGTGTTTGGGGGCTTTATATCTCTGATAGTGTTGGTGTACAAAAAAATGTGTGTAAAGTTTCCATCATGTGTTGATTTGAGGAAAAGAGAAGAAAGAATAGCTTAGTATTGCGCCGGACTGCACAAACAACAATATTGATTATGCAGGACCGCGCAACCAAAATACCAGTTGTGCAGGATTGTACAACTGACTTATAGGGTTTGTTCTCAGAGAAGGATCCAAAGTAGTGGAAGGTGGTTTGCGCGGGTCCGCGTAACCGATCTCCTTTGCTCGGGTCCGCGCAACCAAAATATATGTTGCGCAGGTATGCACAATAAAATCTAGAACCGATTCTTTGTAAAAAGACCTAAAGCATTTGAAAGGTGGGTCCCATGGCACTAAAATCGAGGTGCCACACATACGAAGGCCTATAAATACCCCCTCCCCTCCTTTATTCAAGAGGATTGAAGATTTTTGAGAGGAAGCGAAGTAAAGAGGAAGATCGAAGGTGAGAGAGAAGACAGTGATGGTTTGCACGGGTCTGCGCAACCGACATCCGTTGCGCGGTCCGCGCAACCAGACTGGCATGCAGTCTGTGAAGACAAAAGGCCGTTATGTTGTCGAAATGGTTGAAGTCTTCAAGTTCCTTCTGTTAAAGTATAAAGCAGAAAATTAGCAGAAGAGCATATTCCTCCTAAGTCCTAGGAGATGACCAAAATCACTGACGAAATGCTGCCGAATTTGATATTTGACTATGACAATTGCACTTATAATATTTTCTTTATTCTAAATAATCTATCTTAGAATCAAGGGATGCTAGAAGGATGTAAATGAACTCAGAATTAATAAAGTGTGATGATTGTTTTAAGTACTCTTTCTCTGTTATGTTTGAATAAGATAATCTCCCAAATCAAACACATTGTTTCTTGTTCGAAACAAAATGACGACTCTGCTGGGGACTATTTATCTTATTTAACATTAGCAGTGAAATTGTTATGAAACTTTCATCATAGTTTGGCGTCTTTCAGACGCCAAAATGGCGACTCTCAGTGGGAACATCCTCCCCTTCATCTCTAAGATAAATTATTTAATTCCTCAACCACTAACTACAATTTTATTTCGTGTTCAAAGGTTTTTACATCCGATTATAACCTACTACTCATGGCAACTTCCATAAGAAAGGTGAACTTCCGATTCACTCCAACCGGGTTCGTGATAGAATACAAGCCAGATCGAATCCTGAAGCACATGACTCGAATCCCTACAAGCGGAAATAGCATGACTCGGGCAACAACTGTGGTTGTATCTGTTTCTCCTCAACCATTAGGAGGCGATGAAGGCTGGACTATTGTAACATCTCGTAAGATGATAGCACGAAATGCAAGAAGCTCTAGAATGAATCAGCCTTCGTTAAGAGTCAGAGGGCCGATAACACGTAATGCAGTTAAAAGAGATCTCGACCTTGCTCCTCCAGCAATATATCTCGAACGAATAACCCCGCAATTAACAGCACGTGACTTCCCAGCTTTGAGTTCCCCGAGAGTCAAATGGACGAGAGAACAGAAAGGAAAAGCACTGGTAGTCAGTTCACCAATGTTCGTGCCACCCCAGACAAGTTCACCAGTATCAGTGTTGCCCCAATCAATTAATGATGTTGGGAGTATAGAAAAGTCTAATGAAACCTCATTCTCTCCCCTCTTCGTAAGTCCCATTACGTTAGCATATTCTTGCTCTAGTCCAACTATTGCTTTGACAAAGAGTGGAGAAGCTGCAATATATATGGCCGGGACGAACCTAGAATGTAGAGCGATTACAGAGGATCGTATTAATGAAATGGCAGAAGCCCAACGCGCATTAATGGAAGAATGCAGAAACCTCAGAGAGGCCCTGGTAACCCTTGCATGTAATGTAGCCCGGATGGTGGTCCCCCAAATATAATGAATGGACAAGAAAATCAGCCGGATGGCCTCCAACCACAGGGGGCAGGGTCATTAGGGTCCATTCCAATAGCAAGAACTGTGACACAAGATGAGGTGAGACAAGTGGTTGAAGAAGCTGTCAGAGTAGAAAGAGAACGCAGAAATACTGGTCGTTTCATGTATCGAACGCCATATCCAAGGGAGGTAGAAGATGTCCCCTTTCCAGCGAATTTCAAGCATCTGGATTTTCAAAAGTTTAACGGGGAAGGATCTCCAGAGGAACATTTAATGCACTTCATCACTAACATGAGAAATTTTTCTACGATACCACAGTGTTGCTTACGATTGTTCGGATCGTCACTAACACACAAAGCATTTCGATGGTATTTCAAAATTTTTCTCTTCAAAGCGCGATGTCAGTATTACGAAATTGGCTTCCGTATGACAGAGAGATGGGGAACCGGTAGAAAAGTTTATAGACAGATGGAAGGTATTGGGAACTTCATGTAAGCAGCTACTAGGAGAAAGCGAACAAGTCAAGATGTGTCTAAACTCTATGAAGACAGAATTCATAGCCAAACTTATCAATGCCGACACTAGAACTTTTCATGACTTGGCCACCAAGGCTTATGCTTTAGAACTGGTAAATCGGATAGTGTCAGCATTTCGCTATGATACAGCTCAAGGGGCTTGTAATAGGATGACAGTAAACACTACTGATCGTGACAAGCAGTGTAATAATGTAGGAGATTTAAAGAAAGAAAGACCAAAGTGCAAGGAAGAGTCAAATCAAATAAGAAGTTATAAAAAAACCCAGGATACTCGATTTGCATGAAGGGTTTGCATTCGATAAAGAAGATGTCATTCTAATGATGGGTCAGCTATTGAAGGCCAATGCGATAAAATTGCCAAAGCCCAAACGCCCTAAGAATGTGACAAGAATCAGAGAACGAAATTTTTGTCGCTATCATCAATTGGTGGGACATCCAATTGAGAATTGTTATACATTAAAAAGTATAATCCAACGAATGATAGACAGAGATGACATAATAATTGGAAAGAAAACAAGCAAGAGGGTCATGAAAAATATGGGTTTGATCACAATGAATATACCGGCTTAAATCACAGGAAAGGAACTCGAACTCCTATTGGGGTGGACCAGGAGAGGCAACAAAAAATTCAAGACATGGGGGTAAAATCGTCAGTAAATATGGTTACAACTAAGCGGTCTGCAGAAGAAAATCCTAAGATAGTTGAACATCCTGAGGTGGCTCTGAAGCAGATAGAAGATGGGGGGCAACCGACGACAGACAGTTTGCAAGAGGTAAACTTGGGTACGAAAGAGGAGCCACAGAACACGTTCATTAGCGGTGACCTTTCGGAACAGGAATCAGCAGAATACGTTCAGCTTCTTAGAGAAAATAAAGATGTATTCGCTTGGACATATGCAGAGATGCTTAGCTTAGAGCCTTCCGTAGCACTACACCGACTAAATATTTCTAAAGAGAAAAGGCCGGTTAAACAGGCACAAAGGTGATTTCACCCGGACCTAGTTCCCCTAATTGAAGAAGAAGTCAATAAATTGATAAAAGTCAGATTTATTAGAGATGTCAAATATCCCAAGTGGATATCAAATATTGTCCCGGTGAGGAAGAAAAATGGACAAGTCCAGGTGTGCGTCGACTTTAGAGACCCGAACGAAGCTTGTCCAAAAGATGATTTTCCACTCTCGATAACTGAATTACTGATTGATAGTACAACTCAGTATGCTGTCATGTCTTTTATGGACAGTTATGCAGGATATAATCAGATTTGAATGACCCTTGAGGATGAGGAAACAACGACATTCCGGACTTCACTGGGAATTTTCTGTTATAAAGTTATGCCGTTTGGACTTAAAAATGTCGGGGCGACATATCAGAGAGCGATACAAAATATTTTTCAAGACATGATGCACAAATATGTTGAATGTTAGGTCGACGACTTGGTAGTCAGGTTGGCGGGCCATCAAGAACATTGCGAGCACTTGGCGTCGGTTTTTCGGCGACTCTGAAAGAGACAATTAAAGATGAATCTCGGTAAATGTGCATTTAGAGTGCCTTTCGGTAAGTTTCTTGGTTTTGTTGTCCAGCATAGAGGCATTGAGATTGATCCAGGGAAAGTCAGGGCTATTCAAGATATGCCGCCACCGAAGACATTGAAAGAATTAAAAATTTTGCAATGAAAATTGGCATATATTCGCCGTTTCATTTCGAATTTGGTAGGGAGATGTCAGCCATTTTCTCATCTGATGAAAAAGGGTACAGAATTTGTATGAAATCAAGCCTGTCAAAATGTGTTCGACTCGATAAAGGAATTGATGAAACAACCACTAGTATTGGCAGCTCTAGTGAAAGGAAAACCGTTTATTTTGTATATATCTGCAGCTGAACATTCTTTAGGAGCTTTGCTGGCACAGGTGAATGAGTTTGGAAAGGAAACCACTCTTTACTATTTAAGTCAGACCCTAATAGGGGCAGAATGCAATTACTCCCCGATCGAGAAAGAATGTTTGGCGTTAATATTTGCAGTACAAAAGCTGAGACATTATTGTCTATCTCATCATATAACATTGATTTCGAGGGCCGATTCAATAAAGTTTTTAATGACAAGACCAATGTTGTCCGGAAGATTAGCCAAATGGATGCTATTACTTTCAGAATATACTATTACGTACGAACCAACAAAAGCAATAAAAGGGTAGGCAGTGGCAGATTTCCTCGCAGCGCACCTTGTGGCAGAAGCTGAGGCCATTAGTGATGATTTTCCAGATGAGCAAGTTATGTTAGCTGAATCGCAGAGTCTATGGCAGATGTATTTTGATGGTGCTTCTCGAGCATCAGGAGCGGGGCAGGAGTAATATTCATTACTCCCCAAGGTGACTTATTACCTTACTCTTTTACATTAGGGATTGCATGTACGAATAATGAGGCCGAATACAGAGCCCTGATTATTGGAATGGAGATGGCTAAAGAAATGAAGATAAGAATGCTACATATCTTCGGGGATTCTAAATTGATTATAAATCAATTGACAACTGAATTCGAGATAAGAAAGCAAGAACTTTTGCCATACTGTCGTAAGGCACAACAGTTGTTAGAACAGTTTTCCCATGTCGAAATTAAGCATATCCCTCGGTCAAAAAATGCAAAGGCCGATGCTCTGGCCGGCTTGGCAGCAGCTCTATCTTGTCCAAATCGAAGCCCTCTTCAAGTGACTATAGAAGAACAAAGATTTTTACCATCCTCAGAAGTTATTAAAGAAATTATCAAAACTTTTCCTGTATCGTGTCTAGAAATCACCACAGAAGATTGGCGTCAGCCTTTCATAGATTATCTTAAATTTAACATCCTGTCGGAAGAACCCGCACAGAGACAGCAGATCAGGCAATGGTCGAGTAGATTCATCATATGCAGTGAAGTGTTATATAAAAGATCTTACAACGGAACACTGTTTCGTTGCTTAGACGAATGAGAAGCAGGTCAGGTATTGCAAGAAGCACATTCTGGAGAATGTGGGGCACATCAAGCGGGTCGAAATTTATTCCATCGAGTACATAGGATGGGGTATTACTGGATCGCCATGTTCAAAGATGCGATAGATTATGCGAAACGTTGTCACGAATGTCAGATTCACGACGATGTTATACATGTCCCTCCAGAAGACCTACATCAGTTAGTCGCTTCTTGGCCCTTCTCTGCTTGGGGGCTTGACGTTATTAGTCCTATCAATCCACCTTTGTCTAAAGGGAAGCAATATATTTTGGCTGCAACAGACTATTTTTCCAAATGGACCGAAGCAGTCGCATTACGCAGTGTTAAAGAGAAGGATGTGGTCAATTTCATCCGACACGCGATAATATACCGTCATGGTATTCCAAAGAAAATTGTTACAGACAATGACATTCCCTTAAAAAATAAAGGCATAGAAAAATTGTGTCAGAAATTCAGCATTCATCATTCATTTTCAACACCTTATTATCCACCGGCCAATGGACTAACAAAGGCGTTTAATAAAATAATAGTTAAAATACTGAAGAAGACAGTGACAGGTAACAAACGTAATTGGGATGAAAGGTTACAAGAAGCATTATGGGCATACAGAACTACTCACTGGACAGTGACAAGAGCAACACCATATTCACTAATTTATGTTGTAGAAGCAGTGATCCCAATTAAAATACAAGTAGCATCACTGAGAGTGGCAGTACACCAATCTATAACCGATGATGAAAATGTAAAAATAAGGTTAAAAGAGCTAGATTTACTCGATGAGAAATGTCTGGCTGCCCAACAGCGATTGCAAACGTATAAAGCAAGAATAGCAGCCGCCTTTGACAAACGAGTTAAATATCGCTCTTTCAAAAAGGGGGATATGGTGCTGATGTTGAAAAGACCTATTGTAGTTACCCGCTGAACAGGGGGCAAGTTCGAACCTAAATGGGACGGACCGTACATAATAAAGGAAGTATACTCCAACGGAGCATATAGAGTTGTGGATCAAGATGGGCAAGGAATCAGTATACCGGTTAATGCTCACTTCCTTAAGAGATATCGTCCATAAATTTACTTCTGATTTTGATCCAGAATATCATCAGAATAATGATTCTGAATCAAAAGGGGGCAAGAATAGATCATGGCCATGTATCATCAGATGAATGAATAAAGAAAAAGTTCGCAAGCATACCAAGATTATGTAATAGCAAACATTACAAAAGGAAAGTGAACATCGCCATCATCAAGCGAGCCTCTACAAAATTCTGTCTGAAATTGATACCAAGCTGGTATATTATGAATAACACAAACGGGAATAATCGAAGATATTAACAGAAATGGCGATGTATCAATTTCAATCAGAGATGTCTATTATTCCCACAACAACTGATCATACCTATCATTGTCTTCTAAGGCATTTTAAGGTAGCCTAATCAAGCCAATGGCTAATCACGCATAAGGCCTATCAAGATCGCCATTAGGGCAGTGGTGAGAAGCCAGTGGCTGTAACGCCCTGAAAATCGGGGGTCGAGCATAGACTCAACTCCCGAGTTCCAGAACATCACTTATGCAACAAAATGAATGATGATTGAATGTTGACTGTATTCGTGCATTGAACATGAGTGAGATTAAGCCAAAACAGCATATCATACTCCAGAGACAGTTAAATTTGCAAGCAGAAGACTGTGATAGATAGATAAAATATATAAACTATGATGAGTCTCCAGAGTGTGATAACATTACCAGGTTAAATAATTACAAGTGCAGTTCTAAAATATACCAAATGTGAGGAAGTGTAATGTCTCTTATCCCACGCACCATAGCCCCGTCAATACAATATCAGGTCTTCATTGACCTGCCAGAGAGATACAGATAGGAGAAATCCTCCTATCATCATAGAAGTAGTCCGGCTCTGCTTTACAAGCATCGCCATCACCTGAAACTCAACAAATCTGGTTGGTGTGTACAACACCGTCCCGTAACGTGGGAGTGAGTGATCAACTCAGTGGAACAATAAAGCATAGGTTAACATGTTATCAATTCAATCAAGCAGTAATGATAAAGCAGTACAAATCAAACATTTCTAACTACTCTTGTTAAGTGCGAAAATGAAATGAAATGATGCAGTATGCCCTTGCCAAACCACCCTCAAGCGACATCATCTTACGTTCGCGAATGCTTAACTCCCTCAGTGCGCCACATCTACAAAGCACATGCGGTGCGATGATGCTCATGATTACCAAGTTATTATTAGTCCATTTCAAACAGCAGTATTGGGAAACTAAGGTACCTCCCTTGTATCATTCCCCAAACATGATCCATTCTAGGGTCGTCAATCCTAGATAATCTCATACGATATTATGGTTTGAGAAGCGTAGTGAAGGCATCGCAAAGGGCTCGTCACCCGTCAGCGCGGATACAGATCTCACCGTATGCGGCTCAATTGCTGGCCGTCAGCTCGAGTACAGGTCTCACAGTACTCGGCTCAATCACTAGCCGTCAGCTCAAGTACAGGTCTCACCGTACTCGGCTCAACTCACACTCTAGTTGCTGTGAAAGACTCGTCGCCAATCACAGACCCTTGGAGTGTACTCGATGATACTACGGAGGACTCGTCGCCCGTCAGCACGAGCACAGGTCTCACCGTACTCGGCTCTCGCCGTAAGTATCGACAACTCGAATACAGTGTCCCATACCACCGTATTCGGCTCACGAGTTTGGTTGCGCAATGGTCACTACGGGGAGACACATGGCCCCAGCGTAGGCCGACAGCTCGACCACGGTGTCCCATACCACCATGCCCGGCTCATGCGTCTTAGCGGATTGAGGTACCATGGTTAAAAGGGGGTTTCACTGGTAAGTTTGGTACCCTAGGTTCAAGCAGTAGCGTCCAAACAGGGTGAACATGCATAAGATAGATCGGGTTACTTGACGAGCTCGACTAGCACGATCGCCCGTTGAGCTGCATGACATGAAGTGCATAAACAACTTCGTGTGGCCTAGCTACTGCCGACAGGCAACGCATGACTCGAGTTCGTCGAACACATCCCACGTAGCAAATGAATCTCAGCCACGAGTTCAATCTCGTTACCGATTGCCTGGGCCATAATCATAACCCCAAACACAATCAGTTGCAGATAGACAAAGCAGTAATGAATCAAGATTCAACTCATACAGTCAAGGTCTGGTATTATCCGTTTAGGACTGTCAGGGCTGTTGCACGCACTCGTTGCTCCGCTCCCCCATCATCCATGACGGATCATACAACGTAAATATAAATTTAAACATATGCATTACATAGTTAAAATCACAAAGCAGTTGAGCATGTTATGAATCACAA
Source organism: Magnolia officinalis (assembly GCA_021015155.1). Classification (NCBI taxonomy): domain Eukaryota; kingdom Viridiplantae; phylum Streptophyta; class Magnoliopsida; order Magnoliales; family Magnoliaceae; genus Magnolia; species Magnolia officinalis. Next base: position 60,667,949 of record JAJHSJ010000002.1, read on the forward strand.
CACAAGCATGAGTTTGTACATGTTCAATTCCTAATCACACAACTATCAAAGGAGATCATACACATAGTTAAAAGAGGTTGAGAATCATATCTCAACACCCTTATACTTTACAATTTGCTAACTACTGCTCATTCAGACATTTCAAGAAACACTTAAACAAACATACATCAACATACACGACATATGTCGATCACATAGGCATTAGGCCAAATCCTTTCACTAGGGAGTTGCCCCAATCATAACACGCGTACACCCACGACGGATAGTCATGGCAAGCAGGAATCCAAGTTCCATATTCATTCAGTCATTTCCACAAACACTTGGGCCACACATTTTAGCATATATAGTGTATATTGGTCGTGGCGTGACTTAGGGCAAATCCTTTGGTCAAAGGGGGTATCGCCAATACATCAATCATGAATCCATGACAATTAGTCATGGCGAGCACGAATGAGAATTCTATACTCATTCAGCCATTTCCACAAACACTTAGAATACACTATCACAACATACATGGTGTATGTTAGTAAAACATGTATTAGGGTTATCCTTTAGCCAAACGAGTATTTTATCCATTTATACCATAATCATACTACAAATAATCATGACAATTACATTTCCAAAACTTACACATATACGGTATTTCTAGAATACACAATTTCAACATACGTAGCATTTACAAATGAACATGTATTACGGCGATTCCTTTTGCCAAACTAGTATTTTATCCATATATAGTATAATCATACATTAAATAAACATGTCAAACATTTCTCCAAAAAAATACGTATACGGTATTTCTACGTATACCTAGAGTATGTGAAATTCCATATTCTACAACGTTAATCGAAACAGGAAACGGAAAGCACTTTGTACATGTGCAATTGCATGCAGATCATGAATCTATCATTATCTGACATTGAAAGCGTTGAAAACCCTAACCTATACACCTAAAGTCCGCACCTTTTGTCGTAGAATCGTAACGGAATTGATAGGTTTGCTAAGCTTCCGTATTCGGCAGTTTGGCAACCTAGATAACGAAATAGGTTAGCTATTTCACAACCTACAATAGTCTAAACCCCAAAACAGATTAGGGTTAGGGTTTCTTACCTAGAAACGATGCCGGAAACGCCGGAAAAGCGTCAAGAAAGGGATGGTGCAGCCCGTGTGGTGGCAGGGAACGACGGCAGGGAGATTCTCCCACTTCTCCCTCACTTCCTCTCTCTTTTCCCTCTCTCAAAACCCAAATTCGTATGGCTGCCATGAGAGAGGGTTTAAGGTCTTTATATAGTCTCAAAACTCACCGAAATAGACTCCTGTTCAAGGGTTACTGCTAATATAGGTATTTCGTCACTTTTCCAGCTCAAAAGAGAGGTTCTGGTGGCCCTCCTTGAGCCAAACGTCAGACTTAAGCTCACCACACATGGATCTATGTGGGATTTCGATTTCGACTCGATCCGATTTCCAGATCGCATGTGGTGGACCACTTTCAGTTCAACGGTCAGTGGGCCACGATCTGAAATTCCAAGTACATGTAAATTTTTCTGAAATTTTTCTTAATCCGAGGGTGTAATTTAGTCTGATTCTGACGGTCAGGTTGCTTAATACTGATGCGCAAGTGAATGGTGCCAGATCACTATTCCAGATATTTATTTTGGAATGGGAATAGTGTTTTTCACACTCCCTCGCTCTGGATCCAAACGAATGGCCGTGGGACATCGACTGGACCTGATTTTTGAGATGGTTGTCAAGCCCAGCGAGGCGGTCCTAGTTCCTTAACTTTGTGTTAATCGGACTTCCGACGTGCGGTCCAGATCCGATACGGAGTTTCGAGATGCTCCCGAGGGCAGATGGGTAATGAGATTGATCCTAGATTATAAGGTACTGTAGCATCGATGATTCTACAAGTTTTGGGTCTTGCAGATCATATTTAAAGCGATTGGTGCTAATTTCACAGGTACTCTAGTTTAGCACTAGCTAATTCTTGCCTAATTTCTAAAGGATTTAGTCCTGTATGATTTCTGTCTGAGGTGGTACCTGGGCCTTTGTAGTTTGTATATAAAGTGATCCAAGTTATACTACTTAGCTAGTTTAGGATAGTGTCTAGGATGAAAGTGCTTAGAAGAATTGAAAGAATAAGGTAGTGAAGGGTGAGATTTGTGAAGGAAATGGGTTCAGTTCTGATGAATTAATAAGGTGTTAGGAGCAACCCATTGCCTAAGGACGTCTAATCCCAGGTTGGCAAAAATCCAGGATGTTACAGTGGCCCTAAAAAGCCCGTAAAGGCCATCGTACGCATACCCATGTGAGCAGCTGACGGAGCCAGTGACCAAAAGTCTAAAAAGGCCAAAAGTCCTCAATGGCCAGTCATGTGTAACCCCCATGCCGTCTGTATAGTTTTCCAGCAGCGTCACGAGGAATGGAGGAAAATACCCTCCCATGAATGGGCTCGACCTTGCAGACGAAGAAAATGAGGGCTGCAGTGTGAGCTTTAGATAGGCCAATCGTGCATAAGACCCCCCAGGTTTACGATTTGATTTCAGTACTAACTCATGAGGAAGGGCTTAAACCTACTCATTGACGGACTTACGGCCCTAGACTTGGTACCCCAAAGGTCGCCTTGTGAGCTCTGTGAACTCTAGAGAGTTACCGCGGCCAACCCTGTGCGTAATTCCAACCGAGTTCACGGCCCTGGTAGCTTCACTGGGCCCCTCTGATGGATCGTGGTTTGTGAACTCCCTAGGCAGTGAGAAGTCTAGTGAACTCCTAAGAGTTACAGAGGCCATCACGAGAGACCCGACTCCACTACTCAAGAGCTTAAACTGTGTGTAACTAACTGAATTAAAATCTAGCACAAAAATCATATAGGAAGTCCCGCACTGATAAGCATAAAATGCTAAGAGTTGTAATTAGTTCCTTATTTGTGTTAAGATTGTTGCACAGATAAATATGCTTCAAATTTGCCATGAATTGGAAATTTACAAATACTTCAAAGTTGTCAATAATGTGAGTTAGGAATACTGCTGCATGTAAATGAACATATATACATTCTTATTATTAAAGTATGTTAAGACATGTCAATTATTTGATATAATGACAAGAATCCCAAAGTTTCATATGCAAAATGTATTTCTGCTATAGTAAATAGAACAACAGTTGTATTAAGTTAGAGCAAAATATTTAATGTTTGGTATCCTTTAATCTAAAGCCAAATATTTTAGAATATATTTATTCTTCCGAAGAAGACGAGTCTTCGATAATAATACGCTTATCCTTCCGAGGTGGATGACGATGGTTTGACAGTTCCTGCTTTTCTGATGAAGGAAAATTATTGCGCAATATCTGCAAGGGCGGAGGAGAATGGAACTGTGAGGGATCGTCATTCTTTACAGGGAATTCATGAGTATTCGTCAGAGGAGTACCAAAAGCTATCCATCCTTCAAGGACATTAGTAGGCTTTGCTTCATAAATGGCATCTTCTAAAGAGATCTTTGTACCAAGTTGACCTGGAAAGGGGGGAGGACTTGTTTCTTCAAAATAGCCGATGCCCAGATCTTTTTGATAATCTCTAAGGCAAGGAGGTGGGATCTGCATGACATGATCTACTGGGTGATAATTGTCTGCCAAGTAATGCTGGTGAACCCACCATCGCATCCACCAGTAAGAGGCGCTAACTGGATAATTGTAGCCAGGAATCATGAAATGTGATCCAGTCCGAACGATCAAGAGCTGCTTCCATATCAAAGCCCAATTGTATGGCCCAACGCCATAACTCCTCATCGCTCTTGTAACAATGTCACAAGTTTCAGGTATGACTTGATCAAAGCCAAATTGACGAGTAAACCTACTGGGGTAGTACGGTTTGCGCTAGAATATGATACCTTCTCTCCATGGAAGAGTACTGGATCTGATAGAAACAAGGAAAGAATGTTCATTGAATGAGATAGAATCATCATCAACAACATCTGCATCTTTAGGATAACTGAACAGTGGAAATCGGTGAAAATCAATGGGATGGCCGCTTTTTATTCTCCTAGAAATCCATCCACTCGATTCTTCAATCATATCTCTCAATTGGAAATGTTGAAGAGGAAGACAATTGAGATTTGAGTATTCCCTTCCAGAGTCAGCAAACGTCCAAGGAAAGTATACTCCTAGCTAACTTACAAAGAAATGCCAAGGAGCACAGACAAAAAAGGCGTGAGGAACAGGATCTTTTGGACCAGAAACGACATCTCTGAAAGTGCGATATAGGGAACACAGAACTGAAGGAGCTAGCGAATATTTTTGGCATCCCACCATTGATCCTGGTGAGAGAGAAGATAATGATGGTTTGCGTGGGTCCGCGCAATCGACATCCGTTGGGTGGGTCAGCGCAACCAGACTGGCCTGCAGTCTGTGAAGAAAAAGGGTCGTTATGCTGTTGAAATGGTTGAAGTCTTCAAGTTCCTTTTGTTCAAGTATAAAGCAAAAAATCAGCAGAAGAGCATATTCCTCCTGAGTCCTAGGAGATGACCGAAATCACTGACGAAATGTTCTCGAATTTGATATTTGACTATGACAATTGCACTTATAATATTTCCTTTATTCTAAATAATCTATCTTAGAATCAAGGGATGCTAGAAGGATGTAAATGAACTCAGTATTAATAAAGTGTGATGATTGTTTTAAATACTCTTTCTCTGTTATGTTTGAATAAGATAATCTCCCAAATCAAACACATATGTTTCTTGTTCGAAACAGATAGGCTCTTCCATAGAAATTTTTTTACGAAGTTGCCCCGAGACGGTGGCTTGATCTTTCTCGTAAAAGTATCCAATTCCTTGTTCTGGTCTGTAATTCCTCAAGCGCGAGGGGGGGGGTAACCTAGATGGGGCAATCCACTGAAAAGAAATTACGTACTAAATAGTAATGATGACTCCACCATCGCATCCAGGTATATGAAGCTGTTACTCTGTGATTATACTATGGGAGGACGAATCGAGAGCCAAAATTTTTAGTTAGGAGCTGCTTCCATATCAGAGCCCAGTTGTAAGGACCAACTTCATAACTCCTCATTATTCTGGTCACTTCCTCACTTGCTTGGGGCATGGCCTGATCATACCCAAACTGTCTGGCGAATCGACTCGGGTAATATGGTTCTCGCCAGAACTCTAGTCCTTCCCGTAATGGAAGACTACAAGAACGAATGCAGAGACAGAATGTCCTTTCAATAGGGTCCAAGTCTTGGTCATCCTCCGCATCTCTATCTTCGGCCTGATAATCTAACTAAAAAGGAAAGAAGTCGATAGATTCCGTGTTATCAATTTTATCCATTATCCATTCATATCCCTTCCTTATCATTTTTCACTTTAGAAAATGCCACAAGGGCAGATGGTCAGGATGGACATAAGCCTTCTCCAGATCATTGTATGTCCAGGGGAAATAAATGTCGAGCCATCCATAGAAGTAATGTCATGGAGCGAAAGCAGATGAAACTCCTAGTGCCGGGCTTGAGCAGTGCGCCGCGGTATGACCGAAAGCTCGATATAATGAACATAAGACAGGAGGGGCCAGGGAATATCTCTTTCTGCCTTCTGCCATCGTACACACTACCACAAATAAAGTCGGCTGAATAGAGTCCGAACTTTTTGAACTGGGAAGCACGACTAAGCTTAACCACTAAGCCAGAAAAGCAACTAATTCAGTTTCGGCGATGAATTCGGTCGGGCCCCTTATTTTTTTGCGATTAGCTTCTAGCTCAGCGCAGTGACTACCAGGGAATCTAAAAAAAAAAAGAGATAGAAGGGGGAGGGAAGGTCAGTGAGCAATTCACGTTTATAGATAAGTATTGTTTGAGAGGGAAGGAGAGTGTTAAAATGCTTACACTAAGTATCAGGAAAAATGGGCTAGCCATTGAAGGGGAGAAATCTTGTGAACATCGGCGAAGTAAGATGTTTCTCGAAAGAGCTCGATTGTTGTTGCTGTAATTTTGGGCACTCTATTGGGCGCGACATAGGCAAACTCTTGGTTCGAAGGAACATATTCATCAAGAAAGGATCCGGAGATGGGCAGGCCGACCATCCTATATAAATCCCATAAAGTGATACTCACTTCCCCTATTGGAAGATGGAAAGAATTCATAGTAGAAGACCAGTACTTCAGAAAGCCTTTGTAGATCATCGTATCTTTTGAAATAATTCTGAAGTGGCTTCTATGGCATGATACAACCTTGTCGCAGTAAGGACGTCTTTATGTTTCTCTAAAATCACTTTGGTCCAAGCACTGTAATACGGATGAACGGTCTAAAGACCTTGTGTCCTGAATTCATCTTTACCCCACAAAGAATCGCAGTGACGAAAGCGTTGCTGAATTATCTCGAAGAAATGAGTGTAATATAAGGAGTGAGGGTCGTGACACGGTGTGAGAAAGCGCATGTATCTGATTTACCCGGTCTTTTGGGTTAAGCCTTTATCTATGACATAGCCCTCGAGAATTTATGGCTCCTCGATCACCCAATTGGATACATATAAAAGCTTGTTCTGTGTCATGTAGTCTGTTGGTTCGCTTTGAAGAATGGATCGGTGAAGCTGAAGTTGTAGAGGAAGAGCGATGATCTCATCTTTATATGGGGTTGTGAAATTTAATCGCTTCAGTAGCCAGCTTGACTGAATCCCAAGCATTCTGAAAATGTCTTCGGTTATATTCTCGAATCTTCTCCTGGAAAGCTTCATCTTGGCTCTTCTCTCTTGTTCATTTTGGAATGGAAGGGGAAGGGGAAGCCTCCGCAGCAGATGGACGAGTGTCATCATTATGATAGTTGGCTGTGCATTTCAACCAATCGTCCCAATTAGATTCTTGTCCTGAAATGGGGGGGAGGGGGGTCCCTCTATCTCCTTCATAATTATGGCCATGCGGATATGCTCAGACAAGCGTTGAATACGATAAGTAAAGTTTATGAGGATAGGAGCCAGCTCCTTGAAGAAGGAACTGTAGTTCTCAACGAAGCGTGGTCTTTTCTAGTTATGAGTATCGACAGATTGCAGATCAGAGGGTTCAACAGTGTTTGGAGAGCTGAGAGGTCTTTTTGAGCTCGCCATTAGAAACTTACGAAATTGCGGTGAAGACCGCTTTAGTTGAAGTAGGAATATGCCAATATGTCCTAGAGGGGGGTGAATAGGACTTTTTAATAATTTTATAATGGTTTAAAATCCTATCACACTAATCCTAAAAACAAGCATATATTAGGATTACTCAAGAGTAACTCTACTGGCTTCCAAGCCCGGTAGAGGATCCAATCACAAACTATTTGAGAGATGAACAATATGCAAACTATTTTTATGATGGATATGACTGTGAGCGTGTGTGAGGTGTGATCTCAGATAATCAGATATGAAAGTATATAAGGAAATGACATGAGCAAATGAAAGACAATAACAATCTCAAACACAGTCATTTTATAGTGGTTCAACTACTTGTCTACTCCACTCTTGGTAACCGCACTCAACCCTTGAGTGTACTGGATTTCACTAAGGAGGTTTCACACGGTTCACCCCAAACCCAAGGTTTTAAATCAGGTTCTAAAAAGGCCAAGCTATATGTCCTAGAGGGGGGGGGGGGGTGAATAGGACTATGCCAAATTTAAAATAAAATCAGCGGAAATAAAGAAAACAATAGCCTTACAATATGAATCAATTCACAATGCTAAATTTAAATCACCTTGATAAATAAGTATTGAGAGATTGATACAAATTCAGTTCTAAGGACAACCTTACACCATAATAAACAAGGGCTTATGGTAGGACAACCTTATTTCTAGAACCTCTTTTGGATCAAGGACTCAATTTTAATATAAGTAAATGAAATAGCAAGGAATTGAAATTAAATGCAGAAGTAAGATCTAAATTATTACAACAATCCCCACACTTGCTTGAAATGTAAATAGTTACAACATTCACATTTACTTGTACATTCCACACATCGAATGATAAAAGATATGAAATTATGCAAGCATTCAATCCACAAGACAAAGAGTTATAGTGTTCGCCTGTGTGTACACCAACTGTTTTCCAACAGCCACACAAAAAGCTACTCCACTCCTAATATCCTCACACAGGGGATATTAGCGTTCACTATCAAATAGGTTTTCACAGGTTCACCAAAAACCTTTACAATTGTGTCTTTTTCACTTGGGCTTACACAATTCAAAAACCCCTCTTTTCTGAGTTTTCTCTGGTTCTCCTCAGATAACCAATACAATGAGATTTTTCTGGCTTAACCTCAAACAAACCAAAGAAATGAAATTTACAGAATTGTAAAAATACCTGGATTTCTCTCCTTTTCGTAGGCAGCCCGGTAGAAACCAATCGGAGTAGATGATTGAATGTCAAAGTTCAATTTCCAATACTCACATTCATAAGGTTCTAAATTCTAATTGATTTTAGATTTTAACAAGTTGGGGCGTAGCTATATTTGATTTTGATTCCAAGAAGAAGGAATAAGATAATTCCTCTTTTCAAATAAAAGATTGGAATACAGAAACAAAATCAAATTAATAAGCTAGCAAAAAGGAATATTAAAATAAGCACAATGTAGCTTAAAATAAACGCAGACTTATCTCAGAGTGATCACTTGAAAAAATCTTGAATTGAATCGAGTTGAAGTGTGAAAGCTCTGAATTTCGTGTTCAATTTATAGAAGCAAAAATCGCTCCTACGACTGGTCTTAGAAACCTACGACTGGTCGTAGCTCTAACAGATTTTTGAAAAATAAGCGCGATCTTTGAAAGGTCGTTCACGACTGGTCGTGAGTAGCCTACGACTGGTCGTAGGACACCTACGACTGGTCGTAGATCTCTACGACTGGTCGTAGGACCATAGATTACGTTACTGGACTTTGAGTCGTAGCTCCACGACTGGTCGTGGACGAGTCGAAGCCACCCTACGACCGGTCGAAGGATCTCCAGGACTGGTCGTGGGCGTACCAAAAATTTCGAAAAATCTTCAACTACTTAGGACTGGTCATGGAATTTCTTGGACTAGTCGAACCAATGCTAGGACTGGTCGAACAAGAGCTAGGACTGGTCTTAAAATAGACCAAAACTTATGTAAAATAAATATTTGATTTATGTATCCAAAGTGACCTACTTAAGGGTCAACCTAAGGTCAATCAAACCTGAACCATGTCGTATGGACATTGAACTTCAACCATTCAACGAATGTAGATATTTTGAACCATATCAGGCTTGAGATCTTGAACTTGTTGTAGCTTTAAACTTAGATCTTCATCAACATAAAAACTACTTCATGCGTTGCTTCTTCAGACTTGAACTTCAACATTGTAGCTTCTTGAGACTTCAACATGTGGCTTCTTGAGACTTCAACATGTAGCTTCTTGAAGACTTCAACATGTAGCTTCTTGAAGTGTGTATACAGTGTCTTGAATTCATATAAATCATCATACAAGCACAGGACACAGGATAGATGTTTTGACACATCAAAATTTGACAACCAAAGGAGCATGAGACCATAGCCTTACAATCTCCCCCTTTGTCAAATTTGTGACAAAACACCCAAATAATAATACTTCCAATTGAAACTAAGTACACACAAACAAGTTCAACATAGAGAAGCTTACACACACAACAAGTTCAACAATAGAGAGAAGCTTACACACAACAAGTTCAACAATAGAGAAGCATGCACATTATATATGATAAGTAATAACTAGCATCATTACCCCATAACACTACCCCTGAGAAGCTTAACTCCCCCTGAGTAATAGGACACATCATAATCATTAAATTCAAATAAAGCCAAAGGCTCCCAAAACTTCTCCCCCTTTTTGTCACAAAATGACAAAGGAAGAAGAGCATAATGCTAAAGAAAATAGGATTAGATTCAAGAAAGCATAATGCATAATTCAAGAAGTCAGTGAGCATGTGTAAAGTTCAGACTTAAAAAAAAATATACAGACCCATCAAAAAAATTCAGTCAGAACCAGAAGAGGGAGCAGGATTAGAAGGATCAATTTGTGTTAAACCCTTAGCAATCCGCCTCATATATTTGCGTAGATAAGAAATTGCGTGTCTTAGGTAACACGAATTTGAGCCACCTGCCCTTGCACTTGAAGGGAATTCAATCTTTCATCAAAATCAGAAGGCTGAAAATCAGGATCATCAGCCGAGTCTAACTCAGGTTCTTCAAATAAATCATCCATATTCACTCTTCAGGAAGAGCACACCAGCTTGACCTGCATCTCCTGCTTCACACCCTGCACCATGCTACCAGCATCCACTTGGCCATCAGCCAATTCTAAATTCATCTTATTAATATTGGAATTATTAAAAGGGAGATGATGGATGGGTTTTTCTCTAATAGGCATAGTCACGAGCATATGATTTGCCAGCATAGTCAATAAATAACCAAAGGGTATATCACTATGTCCAGGATGGTGACGAGACAGAATAATGGAATGACAAATTAAAGACGGTAAACATATTTTTGCACCAGAGATGACAGAATGCAAAACACGAACCATACAAGCAGTGAGTTCGGTTTTATTTCCAGAACGTGGATAAAGATTCGAGATGAAAATCCTATGAAGTACCCTGTGTCTGGGTAACAAATACCTTGAGGGAAGTGCATGACCTTTATGAGTCAGAACATCCAAATTACATAAATCTCTAGTAAGCATTTTTCGTTCAGATTCTGAGATACTTCATGTAAAATATGAATTGGAATGCTCTCATCATTGACAGGTATTTCATAATGTCAGCAATTCAAATGTCGATCCACTAAAACAATCCTTCTTGAGTATCAACTTAAAAGTTAAATTCTCAATAGAAAAATCACAGATACACATGCAAACATGGATTGGGCAATGGACTGGTATGCAGCTCCACCCCAATGCAAGATGTTATATCCCATCCCACAGATTCCAACAGAGGATACCAAATGAAGCAATGTGATTAACATTCACAGGATGTTCACAATAACATTGTGCATACGCAAATCCCGAGCATTAGAAGGATCATTTTCGGGAGAACGAAGATGACGTTGTGCAATAGAAGCTGATCTAGATGAAGAGGGACCTCGAGTAGTTTTTCTTTTACCTCTAGCATCCATTTTCAAAGGAGGATTTCAAGGAAACAACAAGATGCAAGATAGGAGAAATGGGGTTTTGATAGAACAGATTTTTTCAAGATAAAACCCAAAACTAAACTAGCAATGAACGACCAAATAGATTCTACAAGAATGTGATTTGGAACACTAATAACAAGAATCAACAAGAAATAGCAAAAGAACCACTAACCTTGAAGTACAATGAAGGTGAGTTCGACGGTCGTAGCTAGAGCCGTTGGAGGGTAAAAAGAAATGAAGAAGAAGAGTCAAAAATCCCCAATTAAAGTGAAATCCCGAGTTTCACGACCGGTCGTGTAAGTGTCGACCGGCGTATCACGACCGGTCGTGTACACTCACGACTGGTCGAGTACGACTCGAAAATTTGTAATTTTTTCAAATAATTTTCAAATTAGCAAATAAATCATCAAACTTATGTACATTATGATACACCAAATCATGCAAATTCAATTTAAATTGCACA
>JAJHSJ010000002.1:60679631-60756435 GCA_021015155.1 Magnolia officinalis
GGGTGTAATCTGGTCAGATTCTGATGGTCGGAATCCTTATAACTGATCCGCAAGCGACACGTGCCAGATTACTTAAATTTGTATTTTATTTTAATAATTTACATTTCTCACACTCCTCGCTTCGGGCTCAAGCGAACAGCAGTGGGACACTATCTGGATTTGATCTCCGAGATGGTTGTCAAGCCCAGCAAGGCGGTCCTAACCATTTAACTTCGCGTTAATCGGACTTCCGACGTGCGGTCCAGATCAGATACGGAGTTTCAATGTGCTCCCGAGAGCAGCCGGGTAATGAGAATGATCCTAGATTTTAGGGTAACCTACCATCAATGATTTTACAAGTTTTGGATCTTGCAGATCATATTTAAAGTGATTGGTGCTAATTTCACAGGTACTCTAGTTTAACTCTAGCTAATTCTCGCCTAATTTCTCAAGGATTTAGTCATGTATGATTTCTGTCTGAGGTGGTACCCGGGCCTTTGTAGTTTGTATATAAAGTGATCCAAGTTATTAATACTTAACTAGTTTAAGATAATGTCTAATGTGAAAGTACTTAGAAAAATTGACAGAACAAGGTGGTCAAAGGTGGGATTTGTGAAGGAAATGGGTTAAGAAGCAATTTTAGACTATGGGATTGAGTTCTGACAAGATAATAAGGTGTCAGGATCGACCCATTGCCTAAGGACGTCTAATTCCAGGTTGGCAAAAATCTAGGATGTTACAATAGTAAACGCTAATATCCCCTGTGTGAGGATATTAGGAGTGGAGTAGCATTTTGTGTGGCTGTTGAAAGACGGTGGACACACAGGTGAACACACTATAACTCTGTCTTGTGGATTGAATGTGTTTGATTTTCATATTATTTATCTTTCAATTTGTGGAATGTACGTGTGGATGTGAATGTTGTAACAATTTACTTTTCAAGCAAATGTGGGGATTGTTGTAATAAGTTAGATCTCTATTTCTGCAATTTATGTCAATTCCTTGCTATTAGTTATTTCTATTCAGATTGAGTTATTGATTCAAAAGACGTTATAGAAATAAGGTTGTCCTACCATAAGCCCTTGTTTATTACGGTGTAAGGTTGTCCTTAGAATTGAATTTGTATCAACCTCTCAATACTTATTTATTAAGGTTGAATTGATTTCAGCATTGTGAATTGATTTATAATTGTAAGGCTATCTGTTTATCTTTATTACGCTAATTTTATTTTAATTTGGCATAGTCCTATTCACCCCCCCCCCCCACTCTAGGACACATAGCTTGGCCATTTCAAGTGGTATCAAAGCCTAATAGCTCGTTCTTATTGCTTTTTATTTGGATTTATTTCCTGAGCTAACGATCTAAGCTATAGAAAAAGATGTCAAATTTTGATAGCCTTTCAGTCACTAAGCCTCCACCCTTTGATGGCTCTAACTATGCCTATTGGAAAGCCAGAATGAGGATCTTCCTCAAATCAATGGATGAGAGTGTGAAGCAAGCCACAGTAACTGAATGGAGCCCTCCTACCATTGAAGTAACTGGTATCAATGGATCAAAATCAATGAGAATAACACCTTATACTTCTTGGTCCACACTTCAGAAAAGTGAAAGTAGTGCCAATGCCAAAAGCACTAAATGCAATCACTTGTGCACTATCACCGGATGAGTTCAAAAGAATCATATCCTGTGATACTGCAAAACAAGCCTGAGATATATTAAAATGACAACGACAACAGGGTTCATCAATGGTCAAGAAATCTAAAGTCCAACTCCTCACAACCAAATTTGAAGAAATTCATATGGAGGAAAATGAAATGTTTATGGACTTTTACACTAGATTAAATGACATTGTAAACTCAATGTGGGGTCTTGGCGATAAAATCCCAGAAAGTAAAGTGTGTGCAAAGATACTACGCTCACTTCCTGAACGGTTCAACTCTAAAGTAACCGCGATCCAGGAACTTCGTGATATGGATAATATGAGGGTAGAAGAACTAGTTGGTTCATTCCAAACCTATGAATTAAATTTTAAAGCTCCTAAAGGCAAATCTATCGCTTTGAAGTCATCTAAAGGTATTTCTCAAGAAAACTCAGATTTAGAAAATTCTGAAGATGATATGACTCTTTTAGAGAAAAAGTTCTATAAGATTTTCAAAAGTAAGAAAAGGGTCGATTTTCAAAAGACAAATGAAAAGAAACGATCTAAACCTAAGTCCAAAACTTGGAAGTCTTTGAAAGACAGTCAGTGTTACAACTGCCAAGAGTATGGGCATCTAGCAAACAAATGTCCTAAAAAGGACAAACCCAAAAGGAAGGGTATGTTGGCTACTTGGGATGAATCGTCTGATTCTAAAGCCTCTTCTAAATCAGAAAATTCTGAAACCGAGTCGGGCAGTGAAGTTAAGGCCCTCATGACTCTAGCCAAGTTTACTTTTTCAGATCACGATGATTCAACAAGTGAAGAAAATTTGAAAAGTGATCATGAAAATGAAGAAGATCTTCAAGATGCTTATAATGCCTTATATAAGGAAAGTTGTAAAATTGTTGTCAAACTTAAACTTCAAAAAGAAAAGTTTTCTAAACTCAAAGAATGTTTTGAAACTCTTGTTTTAGACAAATCGCAAATTTCAGATTGTTTCAAAAAATTAAAATGTGATTTGGAATTCAAAACCTCCCTGATTGATGATTTGAAATCTGAAAATGAGAAACTTAAAAATGAAGTATCTTCTCTTCTGAGTTTGAAGGATACATGGAGATATGCCCAAGGTGATCCAAAGTTAGAAAGATTATTATCCGGATTAAGAAAATGTGGCGATCGATCCGGGTTGGGCTATGACAAAAATACATCTCCTAAACAGAAGAATACTCCTCCCAACTTTGTGAAAAAACTTTTTAAAAACCTAAAAGCAGCTATTTTAAAAATCAGATCAGAAATCCACTAGCTAAAAAAATAATTGATTTACTAAAGGAGCTCTTAAAATCTAACTCAGTGGGTCATTCTTACAACATCAGACAAAAGAAGACCAACCATTCTCCTAAACCCAAAACAGTTCTGAAATTGGGTTCCTAAAGTTGCCTGCTTGGTTGCTCACACTGCTTTCAAAGCAACAAGCCATTCAAAATGGTACCTAGACAGTGGATGTTCCAGGCATATGACATGTGACAAGGCTTTATTCACCGATCTAAAAGATATGACTGATGGGTCAGTCACATTTGGTGATGGTAGCAATTACAAGATTATTGGCAAAGGTACGGTCCAACTCTATAACCTCCCTTTATTTAAGAGTTTTATATGTTGAGGATTTTAAAACACAACCGTTGAGCATATCTCAAATATGCGATAACAACCATAATGTAAAATTTTCCATCAAGGTTGTGAAATTTTAAACAAAAGGGTTCTGTAATATTAACTGGTTGCAGAACTTTTGAAAACTGCTATATAGTAAGCAATGGTAGCTCATCTAACCAAATGTGTTACATGGTCCATACCAATGAGATAGAATTATGGCATAAATGCCTTGGACATGTACACTACCAAAATTTATACAGATTGAGCAAAGGAGAACTAATTAGAGGTCAACCTAAAGTGCGAAAAGTAGACAAAATATGTAGTGAATGCCAGTATGTTAAACAAACTAGGAGCTCTCACAAAAAGGTGAACTCCAATACCACATCTAGACCACTCGAGCTTCTCGACATGGATCTTATAGGACCAACCAGAACGGAAAGTCAAGGTGGCAAAAAATATATCTTGGTCATCGTAGATGATTATACAAGATACACTTGGGTTTCATTTTTAAGAGACAAATCAAAAACCCTTGATGAAGTGAAAAAGATTATCAAACGGATCCAAACTAAAAAATGTTCTCAAGTCAGTAAGATCCGAAGTGATCATGGATCCGAGTTTGAAAATATCGGTTTTGAGAAACTCTGTAGCGATCAGGGAATATCACATGAATTCTCTGCGCCCAAAACTCCACAATAAAATGGTATTGTGGAAAGGAAAAATAGAGTGCTCCAAGAAATGGGAAATGTTATGTTGAATAGCATGAAGCTCCCTAGAAATTTATGGGCTGAAGTAGTGAATACCGCCTGCTACATTATTAACCATGTTTATATTTGCAAATCTAATAATAAAATGGCTTATGAAATGTGGTTTGAGAAAAAGCCTACTGTCAAATACTTTCGAGTTTTTGGCAGCAAGTGCTATATTTTACGTGACCGTGAAATTTTGAGAAAGTTCGACACTAAAAGTGATGAAGGGATCTTTTTAAGATACTCTTTAAACAGTCGTGCATATCTTATTCTGAACAACAGGACCGGTGTGATTCAAGAGTCAATAAATGTAGCAATTGACGATCACTTGAATACACCTGCCCCTAGTTCAGATAATGATGAAGCTCTTATATTTGAAAAATCAGATACTTCATCAAGTGAAACTAATTCTGAATTAAGGACTGTCAAAGATCATCCAACTTCTCAAATACTTAGAAATCCTCTCACTGGTGTGCGCACTCGTAGACAATTAGAAGACATATGTAACTACGTATGCTTTACATCCCAGATAGAACCGGTTGACGTAAAAGAAGCACTTCTGATGAAAACTGGATAGTAGCGATGTAGGAGAAAACTTAATCAGTTTGTCCAAAACGATGTCTGGTATCTTGTTCCTAGACCTAAAGATAAACACATTATTGGAACAAAATGGATTTTCAAAAATAAGTCTGATGAATTGGGAAATATCATTCAAAATAAGGCAAGACTGGTTATGCAAGGGTACACGCAAATTGAAGGCATTGATTATGATGAAACTTTTACCCCAGTTGGTCGCCTTAAATCAATCAGACTTTTCATATCTATTGCATGTTTTAGAAAGTTTAGAATTTTTCAAATGGATGTGAAGAGTACCTTTTTGAATGGCGACTTACATGAAGAGGTATATGTTGAACAACCGACTGGGTTTGAAGACCCTAAGCTTACTAATCATGTATACCGCCTTTAAAAGGCTCTCTATGGTCTGAAACAAGCTCCCAAAGCATGGTATGAAAAATTGACTAAGTTTTTACTAAGTCACAATTTTCAGATGGGTAGTGTCGATAAGATGCTCTTTGTTAAGAAACATAACGATGATATCTTAATGGTTCAAATCTATTTTGATGATATAATTTATGGATCAACTTGTACTAACATGACTATTGAGTTTACAGATCTAATGAAATCTGAATTCGAAATGAGCATGGTTGGTGAATTAAATTATTTTCTAGGGTTGCAAGTAAAACAACAATCTGATGGAATTTATATTTCACAAACTAAGTATGCATTGAACTTAATTAAGAGGTTCGGATTTGAAAATGGTAAGAATTTTGATACTCCTATGAGTACAACTCTAATACTCTCAAAATACTCTACAGGTAAACATGTAGATCCTAAATTGTATCGTAGCATGATAGGTAGTTTACTTAACTGCAAGTAGACCTGATATTGCTTTAAGTGTTGGAATTTGTGCTAGATATCAGTCTAATCTTAAAGAATCTCACTTAACTGCTGTTAAGTTAATTATTCGATATGTTGCAAGTTCAGTTAATCTGGGTCTTTGGTATCCCTATGATACTAATGTTCAATTGGCTGGGTATTCGAATGCTGATTGGGCAGGAAATATAGATGACAGAAAATCAACCAGCGGTGGTTGTTTTTACATTGGAAACTGCTTGGTTTCTTGGTTTAGCAAGAAGCAAAGTTTCATATCACTATCAACTGCTGAGGCCGAATACATTGCAGCGGGAAATGCATGTACTCCGCTGGTTTGGATGAAACGTATGCTGAATGATTATGGAATCGCACAAGACTCGATGGTTTTATACTGTGGTAATTCCAGTTTGATAAACATTTCAAAAAACCCAATCCAGCATTCACTTACTAAGCACATTGACATTCAGTTTCATTATATTCGTGAATTAGTGGAAGAAAAAATTATATCTTTAGAATATATCCCTACCGAGACTCAGCTTGCTGACATTTTCACTAAACTGCTCGACAAAAGCAGGTTTAATAAATCGAAATTTGATCTTTGTATGTGCAATTTTAAATGATTAATCATGCATCTTTGTATCATATTATATATAATGTTAATATGTTATTAATTTAAATTTCAAAATTCTGTGGAAATTGCATTTTTTTTTTGTCTAAGACCGGTCGAGGACGTGCTCGACCAGTCTTACTACGACCGGTCGAGTATGTCCCAAGACTAGTCGTGCAGTGCGCTGACCTCTTTAATTTGGAGGAAAACACTCCTCTTCTTCATTCTAAACCTCCTCACCAACGAGCCGAGCTTCGACTAGTCGAACCCTTGTGTTCGATTCCTTCAAGTTAGAGTGATTTTCTTGCTTTCTTAAAGTATCTTAATCTTTTTCTTAGATTTCTTGATTATTGTTATTCATATTTCATATAGATCTTCAACTTTTGGGTTTTTCTTCCTCATTTGTTGAATCTCGAGAAACCCATCTCTATTTTCTTAAAATTTCTTTCATTTCTTCAAGAATATGGATTCTAGAGGTAAAAAGAAAAATCCTAGAGGTGCTTCTTCTTCTCGATCGAATGTTATCACTAGACGTCATCTTAGGGCTCCTGAAGATGATCCACCATATGTACGTGATTTGCGTATGCGCAATGTGATAGTCGAAAAAGTTGTTGATTTAAATCATATCGCTCCTTTCAGTCTCATTCCACTCCTTCAATCTGTAGGATGAGAAAACATTTTACGCTGGGACGGGCCGGCATACCAGTCCATAGCATAGGCCATGGTTGCATGCATAACTGATTTCTCTACTAAGCAACCGACTTTCACTATTACTACTAGATAAGGGCCTTTTACTGTTGATCGACATTTAATTTCAGGCCTTATGGACATACCAGTAAATGATGATGGTATTCATCCTAGTGCACTTGCTGAGAAAGTGTCAGAATCAGAAAAACGTACTTATACTAGAGCATTGTGTAACATGAATGCACCATGGACTGTAAATGGGAATGCCCTCAAAACCAGATACTTGTTACCCAAATACAGAGTTTTGCATCGTATCTTCACTTCTAATCTGTATCCTTGCTCTGGAAACATGACTGAGTTGACTCTATTTATGGTTCGTATTTAGTACTCAATCATTACTGGTGCTAATGTCTATTTGCCCTCTTTAATTTGTTCATCTATCATTCAAATCCGTAGTCATCCTGGTCATGGTGATATTCCATTTGGATATCTGTTGAATGTATTAGCCACTCACATGTTAGTTTCTATGCCCGTCGGTGAGGCTCCTATCCAACATCTCATATTTAACAATTCCGACTTGAATAAAATGAAGTTAAGATTGGCCCCTGGTCAAGTTGATAATGGTGCAGGTGGAGCTGTTGCTGAAGCTGAGATTGGTGTCGAAGGTGGTGAGTTGCCGCCAGATGATATTGACATGGAAGATATTTTTAATGAAATTGATTCTGACTCTGGAAATGATCCAGACTTTGAACCATCTGATTTCAATGCACGTCTGCGAGCATTAGAGGAAAAGGTAGAACAGATGAATGTTGGCTATATTCAATAATTAAAAATTATGCGCAGATATTTTAGGCGCTTACAGAAGAGCCTTCATCAAAGTGATCCTAACATACCTGCTCCATCTTCTGGATCAGTGTAACGACTCAAAAAATTCCATACAATGATATGAGTACCACTTCGACCAGAAATCACTTAAGATTAAATCCTTTAGAAATTTGACAAAGTTAACTAAGTGCTAAACTAGATTAGCCATGAAATCCATTGGAATCACTTTAAATACGATCTGCAAGACCCAAAACTTATAGAATCATTGTCGCTAGGTTACCCTGAAGTCTAAGATCAAACTCATTACCCGACTGCTCTTGGGAGCACGTTGAAACTCCGTATCAGGTCTGGACCGCACATCGGGAGTCCGAATAATACGAATTTAAGGAATTAGGACCGCCTCGCTGGGCTTGACAACCATCTCGGAAATCAAACCCAGACAGTGTCCCACGGCTGTTCGCTTGAGTCCGGAGCGAGAGAGTGTGAAAACACTTGTTTTCTTTACAAAATAAATATCTTGAATAGTGATCTGGCATGTGTCGCTTGCGGACATTTTGTAAGCAACCTGACCGTCTGAATCTGACCCAAATACACCCTCGGATCAGGAAAATTTTCATAAACATATCCATGTACTTGGAATTTCTAATCGAAACCCGCTGACGGTTGAACTGAAACTGGTCCACCATGCGTGATCTGGAAACCCTACTGGAACGAAAACTTAACTCCACCTAGATCAAAGGTTGGTGCGCTTAAGTCCGACTTTTGGCTCAAGGAGGCCCGCTAGAAATCCTCCGTTGAGCTGAAACAGTGTCACTTTGCTTATAACCCAAGTATACCTTGACCTTAAGTCTATTTCAGAGAGTTTTTAGGCTATATAAGGACCTTAGAACCCACTCTCTCACAGCCATACGAATTTGAGAAAAACCCTAAGTGAGAAGAGAGAAAAAGAGAGAGAAAGCTAGAGAGTTGTGGGAGATCCTTCCTACTACCATCCCCTGCCGCTACACAAGCTGCACCACCCCTTTCTTGTCACTTTCTCGGCGATGCCGACTTCGTTTTAAGGTAAGAAACCCTAACCCTTATCTGTTTCGAGGTGTGAAGGTTGTAGGTTATGAAATAGCTAACCTATTTCATTCTTTAGGCTACCAAACTGTCGAATACGGAGGCTTAGCAAACCTAGCTGATTCGTTGCGATTCTACGGTATAAGGTGAGGACTTTAGGTGTATAGGTTACGGTTTTCAACGCTTTCAATGTCAGATAATGATAGATTCATGATCTGCATGTAATTGCATATGTACAAAGTGTTGTCTGTTTTCCGTTTCGATTAAAGATGAAAAATATGGAATTCTACATACTCTAGGTATTTGTAGAAAGTACCATATACGTACAAATTTTGGAAATGTGTTTGACATGATTATTTGTTGTATAAATATATTATATGTGGATAAATTACTTGTTTGGCGAAAGGACTCGCCCTAATACATGTTTTTTGCTTATATACACTATGTATGTTGAAATTGTGTATTCTAGAAAATACCGTATACATATAAATTTTGGAGATGTATTTGTCATGATTATTTGCTGTATGAATATATTATACATGGATCAAATACTTGCTTGGTGAAAGAATAGCCCTAATGCATGTTTTACTAACATACATCATGTATGTTGAAATAGTGTATTCCAAGTGTTTGTGAAAATGCTTGTGTGAGTAAGTGCTTGGATGTTAGTGCCATAGGTAGGTGTTGAGATGGGGTTCTCAACTACCTTAAAGACATGTATGATTTCCTCCATGTGGTTGTTTACTTTAACCACTTATGAAATATATGTGTTTGTATTCCTATTTATATAGTGCTTTATAATATGCTTTATAACATGCCTTGTAACATATTTTATAACATGCTTTATGACATGCTTGTTAACATGCTTGAATCACTTTGTTTATTATGCTTTACACCACATGCTATGATTAAGGATTGATTGAGTTTGGGACTATGTTTATAGTCCAGACAATCGGTACCAGACTTAAGATCGTGGTTGAGATTCATGTCGCCACGAAAGATGGGTTTGACGAACCCGAGTCGTACTTCAGTTGGCGACAATGGTTAGGCCACACGAAGTGCTTATGCACTTCATGTCGTTCAGTTGATTGTGCGCTCAAGCTAGTCAGGCTCGTCAAGTAACCCGATATGTCTAATGTATATTCACCATGAATGGTCACTACTGCTTGAACCTAGGGTACCAAACTTACCAGTGGAATCCCGTTAACCATGGTACCTCGATCTGCTAAGACTCATGAGCCGGGCATGGTGGTATGGGACACCGTGGTCGAGCTGTCGGCCTACGCTGGGGCCACGTGCCTCCCCGTAGTGACCAGTGAGCAACCAAACTCGTGAGCCGATTATGGTAGTTTGGGACACTGTATTCGTGCTGTCGGCCTACATTGATAAGGTGATGGGGGAGCGGTGTAACCATTGTGCGTAACAGCCTTGGCAGCCCTTTGTAGTGACCTCGAGCATACTCTGAATTGCGGTGAGGCGACGAGTTTTGCCGCAGTGTATAGAGTATGAAATTAGGCCTGTATCTGTATAGTGATGAATCGTTAAAAGGGTGATGGGGGAGTGGTGTAACCTTTGTGCGTAACAGCCCTGACAGCCTTTGCAGTGACCTAGAAAACACACCATCATCTGAGATTAACTAGGACTGACGACCCTAGGATGGATCATGTTTGGGAATGATACAAGGGAGGTACCTTAGTTTTCCAATATTGCTATTTGAAATGGACTAATAACAACTCGGTAATCATGCTCATCATGCATGGCATGTGCCTGAAAGATGTGGAGCACTGAGGAATGCAAGCATGCTGCGAACGTAAGATGGTGTCGCACTAGGGAGTGTGTGGTGAGGGCATACATCATGACTGCATTCATACTTGCATTAATAAGAGTAGTTAGGAGTGTTTGATTATATTGTTTTATCATTACTGCTTGACTGAGTCGATAACATGTTAACCTATGCTTTATTGTTCCACTGAGTTAGCTACTCACTCCCACGTTACGGGACGGTGTTGTACACACCAACCAGACTTTGTCTTAGGTACAGACGAGATGACGACTCAGGAGGCTGAGCCGGACTATGGCGAGGACCAGGACGAGTTCTCATTTATGCAGTATTCTGGTGGCTTTGACTAGGCTGTCAAGATCGACGGGTTCTGCAGGGATTACTCCTTAGTTGTACTTTTGACATTTTGTTCATAAAACAGATATATGTATATGGTGACTCAGAAGGATTCATACTCTGGAGTTTGAGATAATTTTGTTTCTTTTACATACATATATTTACAGTTTCAGTCTTCCGCTTGCCTTTATACAATTGATCTGGAGTATGAATTACTATTTTGGTATAATCTCACTCATGTTTATTGCTCTAACACAGACAACATTTAATCATCATTATCTATGTTGCATAAGTGATGTTCTGAAACTTGGGAGTTGAGTTGCTACTCGACCTCCAAATTTCAGGGTGTTACAAGTTCGTATCAAAGCATGATTTTGATTAAACAGGACCTGAGTTATGTTTCCACGAGGTACGCTGACATTTTGACACAGGAGGGTGCAAGAAAAATATAGAAACAGTCTTAGGTCTTTCTGATTTCGCCATTTGGCGAAGTTCATTGGAAATGAGCGTTTTGGTCGAGCTCGTACTCGATCCTGATTGCACGAGTCGATCCCAAATCACTTCTAGACCGTCTATTGACGTGTCTAGATCACAATACACCTTATCCCAACAGTCAAAAATCTGCAAATGTCAGTATGTGTCCGAAAGTGCCCGAAACTGCCTGAAATTGAGCGAATCGGGGTTGGGGGCCTACCCACATTAATCTAGGGGTACCCATGGTTTTTGGGGGCCTAGGGGACTGGAGGAACATGCCCATGGGGCCCCCCTTTGAAAACCAAAAAGTTTGTCGGCGAGGCCCTCCCCAGGTCGGCGAGGCCTCGCCAGTTTCTAGGCTGGATCGGGCTCGCGGCTCGGGCTGATCCTCTTTGGGGGTCTAACAAACCCCCTGATACCCCTCCCGTTCCATTTCATTCTCTCAAAACCACACCTCCTTCACAAACCTCCCCTTCAAGCCGTTTTCTCTCTCCAAACTTGCTGTTTCTCTTCAAAATCGCCCTTCCAATCGTCCTCCCTGCTGATTTCGACCACAACCTACCCATTCCCATCGTCCACAACAGTCCTTCTCTCCCTTCCCTCTTCGTTTCTCTCATTTGGACCCCCACACGCCCATTTGGAGCTCAAAAATCGTGTGAGCTTCTTCACCCACCTGATCTCTCCATTTTCTTTCCTAAATCCCTATCTTTTGGGCCTCTACAATATCTGTTGGGCCCTAAATTCGTGGAGAACCAATCCTCCAGCCCTCTTTCTTTCCATTCCTTCCCTTTCCATGGCCTTTCTCGCAATTGTTTCGGCCATTTTCTCCATCTCCACCATCCTCTCTTGTATGGGTAAGAGAAAGAGCACCGCTGATGAGGCTGGGCCTAGTCGCCCTACACGTTCAAGGCGGCTGAGAGACACCGCCGCTAGCTCAAGCTTTGCCCGAGAATTTCAAACGAAGCGGGATCTTGACCCCCGGATCCCTGCTGAACGGGCATAGTTGGCGGCACTATCTCATGGAGTTTATGAGGACCGCAGGGTTCTCTTTGAAGCTCAGGTGGATGGACGACTATTCAGTGAATACTTGTTGTTCGAGCAAGTGGAGGAGGCCCTCTGGGGTCCGCTATTTGAGGTCAGAGGTCGCGCCAACCCTGGTACTGTTCGAGTCTTCTACACCAACATTCGTGAGCCTACACTAGAACCCTTGCAGTTCCGGCTCTTAGTTGGGGTGGATCTGTTTGTCACTGTTGATGTGAGAGTAATTGCGCGGCTTATGAATATGCCTCTTGGTGACGTACATGCTAGCGAGCAGAATTTGGGGACTGTTCGTGAAAGGGATCGTCGCACACGTTACCTTTGTGGTGGCCGACTGGCTGAGTGGCAGCCGAACAAACCCTGCTAGCCTCCCACATGTCAGACGACTTCCGCCTACTACATCACATCTTCACATACAACCTCTACCCCAGATACAGTAATCGCAGCGAGTGCACGCGACTCATGGTGGATTTTTTGTACCAAGTGGGGCAGAGGGCAAACTTGTGTGTGCCTACATTCATGTTACGACAGATTATGGGTATTGCACGCTCCACCAGGAGCTGTGATTCGCTTCCCTTCGGCCGATTCATATACAGGATTGCACGGGAGTTTGGCTATAGTCTGGGGGTGGAAAGGCCAGCACCGATTCACCAAATCGATGAGAGTACTCTCCATCAGATGCAACTTGGGGCACGGCGACGGAGGGCCCGACATGTGGAGAGCGAGGATGAGATTGAGAGCGAAGAAGACAAGAGTGAAGATGAGAGTGAAGTTGAAGAAGAGAAGAGGAACCTGAGGCTCAGGACACAGAGGAGAGTTTGCCTCCTGTGGCTCAGGAGTAGGGCACCGATCGGGCTACCATAGATGCGCGTTTAGCCCGTCTTGAGGAGGGCCAAGCCGCCCTGCAACAGGAAGTCAGGCGGGTCCGAACCAAGCTCAGCAAGGTGTCTCGCACCTTGAAGGCCATCTTGTGCTGTCTATAGGACAAGAATGCCCCTCCTCCATCACCTGACTCGAATGCCTAGCCATCCTTACTGCTGATTTGTAGTTGTTTAGTTTCCTCTGTAGTAGGCTTATGTTTCATGTTGATGATGTAGTAATTAGTAGTATGTTTTTGTAGTAGTTGAAGTTTGGTTGTATTAGCTCCCTTGCATCTTCTGTCATGATTCATGTAACTTTTTATTCCATGTATTATGACAATTTTGGTAATGAAATGCATACAACCTCTTTTGCCTATGATGTGTGTGGATTGCTTAAGTGATTGCGTATTGTGTTGCCATGCTTTATCTCACAAGCGTTGTACCCTATGTTGTTTAGGGCATGCCACGGAGATCTATGAGGAGCATGGCACCCCTTTTGCTCACTGACTCGATGGACCAGACTCCTTCCCGCAGGGGTGGTCCTACGGTCCGGGTTCTGACTCGGATCAACCTCTTGCTAGTCCTACTAGTGGACTGCCACCTTATACACCCCTAGTTCGCGAGCAGCACCGGGCATCTTCATTTACACAGCATGACCCACAGGCTGCTCCACCTCCTGACAGGTTTGAGCAGTTGATGTTGATGATGCATCAGCAGCAGATGCAACAGCAGCACCAACAGCTTATGGCCACTATTTTTGAGGCCTTCTCTCAGGGTGGGAGAGCGACTCCACCTCTGACATCTACACCCCCTACTGAGACTGCCGAGCCTCCTGCTCAGGCTGAGGCTATACCTCCCCCTGCACCTGTTCTACCCCCTACTGGAGATGTCGGTAGTCGTGGCCTACTCGAGCGATTCCAGCGCTTGAGGCCTCCCACATTCACGGGTTCTCACAGACCCGAGGAGGTTGAGTTTTGGCTAGATCGCATCTCCAAGATGCTTCGGATGCTGCACTGTACTGAGGCAGAGTAGGTCGAGTTGGCCACTTTCATGTTCGAGAGGGAGGCCAGCCTGTGGTGGGATAGTGTATTGCGGTCTGTCGCCGTGAGCTATGTGTGGACTTGGGAAGCATTTGAATTCCGGTTCCACGAGAAGTATTACCCGCAGACCTACAGACACGAGAGGGAGGATGAGTTCCTACGCCTCAGGCAGGGAGGCATGACTGTCACTGAGTACGAGCATCACTTCACCGAGTTGGGCCGCTTTGTCCCGACCATCCTTGTTGATGAGCAGATGCGGATGCGCTGTTTTTTCTGGCGGCTTGCGACCTGATATACGGTCGAAGATGTGTTGTATCAGTATACCCTCTTACGCGGCGCTGGTTCACATGTCTATGATGCCGAGCAGGATGTTGATCGGCTGACTCGTTCTTGTGGTACTATGGTCACGAGACCGCGACCTGATGTTCAGGGCAGGCATTTCCTATGCAAAAGGCCTCGTGCTGACTCGCCTCCCAGGATCGCAGCGCCGGTGGCTCCGATGAGGCACCCCATTGTGACCTGTACGTATTGCGGAAAACAGAGTCATCCTGTTGGGAGTTGTTTTGCGCGGATGAAGGATAGCGGGTTCTCTCCGCCGCAGATGATTGGACGTTCTCACCCACAGGCTATATCGACTCCACCACTCCGGATGGCGCCTGCGCATCTGTCTTTCTGACCACCTACACCTCATTTCAGGCCGCCTCAACGGCCCATGGTACCTCAGCCTAACCGATCTCAGCAAGCGCGTGTTCATGCGCTTACAGCAGAGAAACCAGAGATGGCACCTGTGCCCTTCGAGGTCACTGTGCATGTTCAAGGTACTCCTGTCTTTTTATTGGTGGATACTGAGTCCACTACTTCCATCATTTCATGTGCGGCGGGTTAAGCGTCTAGCTTTACATACTACTCCCACGAAGTGAATGAGACTCACTACGGCTACTGGGACTTTTTCGGATGTCACACGGTTGTGTGAGGGTTGCTCCGTGGATTTGGGTAGCAGGACAGTGCTCGTCGACCTCATTGTTGCTCCACTATGGCATTACGACATTATTCTCAGTATGAACTGGCTCATGAAGAAGAAGGCTGAGATAGATTGTGATGCTCGGGTCGTGACGGCCTATGGACCTGATGGCACGGTCTTTACTTTCCCAGTACAGGTTAGTTGGACATGTCGCGTTGGATGTTACGCCGTTTTACTTAAGCCTGTTGTTGAGCCGATGTTAGGAGACACGCCTGTGGTTCAGGATTTTGCAGGTGTGTTTGCGACGATTCCTGGGTTGCCTCCTCGGTGCGAGATCGACTTCACCATTGATCTTACGCCTGGTGCGACACCTATCTCATTGCCGACGTATCGCATGCCTCCATGTGAGATGGAGGAAATGCGGAAACAAATTGACGAGCTAGTAGAGAAGGGCTTTATACAGCCTAGTGTGTCTCCCTGGGGAGCACCTGTACTGTTTGTAAAGAAGAAAGATGACTCACTACGGTTGTGTATTGATTACCGTAGGTTGAACCAGGTCACTGTGAAGAACAAGTATCCTTTGCCCAGGATAGATGATCTGTTTGACCAGTTGAGGGGGGCGAAGTATTTTTTGAAGATTGATCTGCAGTCAGGGTATCATCAGTTGCGCGTCAGAGATGAGGACGTGCAGAAGACAGCTTTCAGGACATGCTTTGGGCACTACGAGTTCCTTGTGATGTCGTTCGGTCTTACGAACGCACCGGCCGTGTTCATGGACCTGATGAACCTGGTATTTCGGCCATTCCTATACCGATTCGTCATCGTCTTTATTAATGACATTCTGATATACTCAACGAGTCGGGAGGAGCACGAGGAGCACCTGAGAGCGATGTTGGATACGTTGAAGAAGAACTAGTTGTTCGCGCAGTATAAGAAGTGCGACTTCTGACAGGAGGAAGTCAAGTTCCTCGGACATGTGGTGTCTAAGGATGGGATAGCAGTAGACCTTACTAAGGTAGCCGCGGTTCAGGATTGGCAGTAGCCTGGCTCGGTTACCGAGGTGAGGAGTTTCCTTGGTCTGGCAGGGTATTATAGACGCTTCATTCGGGATTTCTCGAAGATTGCCAGGCCGTTGTCTCAGTTGACACGGAAGGACCTGAAGTTCGCCTGAAATAAGAAGGCGGAAGCGGCTTTCAAAGAGCTGAAGGACAGGTTGACGTCCGCCCCTGTGCTAGTATTGCCAAAGCAAGGGGTTAAGTACACGATATACACTGATGCGTCTCGCGTTGGTTTGGATTGTGTCTTTATGCAGAAGGGCAGGGTGATTTTGTATGCCTCGAGACAATTAAGGAAGCACGAGGAGAATTACCCTACACACGACCTGGAGTTGGCAGCTGTCATCTTTGCATTGAAGCTCTGGAGACATTACCTCTATGGAGAGGAGTTCGAGCCTTTCTGCGACCATAAGAACCTTAAGTATATATTCACGCAGCGAGACTTGAATATGAGACAACGCCGATGGATGGAGACCTTGAAGGACTTCAAGTTTGAGGTTTCCTACCATCCTGGCAAGGCGAACCTTGTGGCAGACGCGTTGAGCAGCAAGAAGGCTATAGCATTTGCGGCTCCGTTGATGATAGCAGAGTGGGACATGGTTGAGTTCGTGCGGGACTTCAAGCAGAGACTCACCATGGATGAGCCATTTGAGTGTGTTGCGCACCTTCGGGTACGACCACTTATTGATGATAGGATCATATAGGCCCAGAAGGGCGATGAGCGGTTGTCTGAGCTTTGAGAGCATGCTAGCGACGCCGAGGACTCCGAGTGGAGAGTTGGTTCTGATAGGGTCTACAATTCCGTGGCCGCCTATGTGTTCCTGATATTCCTGACTTGAGACAGAAGCTTCTCGAGTCTGCTCACAATACGAAGCTCGCGATGCATTCTGGTAGCACGAAGATGTACCAGGATATGAGACAGTCTTATTGGTGGGACGACATGAAGACCCACATTACAGAGTATGTTTCTCATTTTCTGACATGCCGGCAGGTCAAGGCAGAACATCGCCGACCTCCTGGACTACTTCAGCCCATGCCCATAGCAGAATGGAAGTGAGACTTCATTTCCATGGATTTCATATCGGGACTGCCGAAGACGAGAAAAGGACATGATTCCATTTGGGTGATTGTGGACTGGTTGACCAAATCGGCCCATTTCCTCCCTATCAGAGTCACGAACTCTGCAGACGAGCTGGCTAGGCTGTACATCAGAGAGATCGTCTGTCTGCATGGGGTTCCTTTAGAGATCGTGTCGGACAAAGACACTCGGTTCACATCTATATTCTGAACTTGTATCCAGGAAGCGATGGGTGTGAAGTTGAAGTTCAGTACGACGTTTCATCCTCAGACTGATGGGCAGACAGAGCGGGGTAAATCAGATTCTTGAGGATATGTTGCGAGCATGTGTGTTGGACTTCAATGATAGTTGGGATGACTGTCTTCCTTATGCAGAGTTCGCCTACAACAACAGCTTCCAGGCGAGTATTGGTATGGCGCCATATGAGGCCCTATATGGTCGTCCTTGCTGGGCACCGCATTGTTGGGCGGAGGTTGGCGAGCGTAGTTTGATTGGGCCGGAATTGGTACAGGCGACCTTGGAGAAGATCGACATTATCAGGCGTCGACTTCTTACAGCGCAGAGCAGGTAGAAGAGCTACGCCGATACTAGGCGGCGACCGCTTGAGTTCGAGGTCGGAGATCATGTATTCCTCTGAATTTCCCCTATGAAGGGAGTCCTTCGGTTTGGGAAGAAGGGGAAGCTCACACCGAGGTTTATCGGTCCGTTTCAGATACTGGATCGAGTGGGTGTTGTGGCATATCGTCTCGCTTTGCCCACACCATTTGCAGCTGTACACAACGTATTTCATGTATATATGCTGAAGAAGTGCGTTCCTTATCCTTCACATATCATCAGATGGGAGCAGGCACAGCTGAGCGAGGATGCTACGTATGAGCTATGTCCGACGTGTGTCCTTAACAAGAAGGAGCAGGTACTGCGTAGCAAGGTGATTCCACTCGTGAAGGTATTGTGGACACATCATACAGAGGAGGAAGCTACGTGGGAAACAGAGGCCGAGGTCAGAAGAACTATCCTCAGATTCTCGAAGAGTACGAAAAGGTACAAATTTCGAGGATGAAATTTTTGTTTAAGGGGGGTAGATTGTAACGACTCGAAAAATTTCATACAATGATATGAGTACCACTTCGACCAGAAATCACTTAAAATTAAATCCTTTAGAAATTTGACAAAGTTAACTAAGTGCTAAACTAGATTAGCCATGAAATCCGTTGGAATCGCTTTAAATACGATCTACAAGACCCAAAACTTGTAGAATCATTGTCGCTAGGTTACCCTGAAGTCTAGGATCAAACTCATTACCCAACTGCTCTTAGGAGCACATTGAAACTCCGTATCAGGTCTGGACCGCACACCGGGAGTTCGAATAATACGAATTTAAGGAATTAGGACCGCCTCGCTGGGCTTGACAACCATCTCAGAAATCAAACCCAGACAGTGTCCCACGGTGTTCGCTTGAGTTCGGAGCGAGAGAGTGTGAAAACACTTGTTTTCTTTACAAAATAAATATCTTGAATAGTGATCTGGCACGTGTCGCTTGCGGACATTTTGTAAGCAACCTGACCGTCTGAATCTGACCCAAATACACCCTCGGATCAGGAAAAATTTCATAAACATATCCATGTACTTGGAATTTCTGATCGAAACCCGCTGACGGTTGAACTGAAACTGGTCCGCCATGCGTGATCTGGAAACCCTACTGGAACGAAAACTTAACTCCACCTAGATCAAAGGTTGGTGCGCTTAAGTCCGACTTTTGGCTCAAGGAGGCCCGCTAGAAATCCTCCGTTGAGCTGAAACAGTGTCACTTTGCTTATAACCCAAGTATACCTTGACCTTAAGTCTATTTCAGAGAGTTTTTAGGCTATATAAGGACCTTAGAACCCCCTCTCTCACAGCCATACGAATTTGAGAAAAACCCTAAGTGAGAAGAGAGAAAAGAGAGAGAAAGCTAGAGAGTTGTGGGAGATCCTTCCTACTACCATCCCCTGCCGCTACACAAGCTGCACCACCCCTTTCTTGTCGCTTTTCCGGCGATACCGACTTCGTTTTGAGGTAAGAAACCCTAACCCTAATCTGTTTTGAGGTGTGAAGGTTGTAGGTTATGAAATAGCTAACCTATTTTATTCTTTAAGCTACCAAACTGTCGAATACGGAGGCTTAGCAAACCTAGCTGATTCGTTGCGATTCTACGGTATAAGGTGAGGACTTTAGGTGTATAGGTTACAGTTTTCAACGCTTTCAATGTCAGATAATGATAGATTCATGATCTGCATGTAATTGCACATGTATAAAGTGCTGTCTGTTTTCCATTTTGATTAAAGATGAAAAATATGGAATTCTACATACTCTAGGTATTTGTAGAAAGTACTGTATATGTACAAATTTTGAAAATGTGTTTGACATGATTATTTGTTGTATAAATATATTATACGTGGATAAATTACTTGTTTGGCGAAAGGACTCGCCCTAATACATGTTTTTGCTTATATACACTATGTATGTTGAAATTGTGTATTCTAGAAAATACCGTATACATATAAATTTTGGAGATGTATTTGTCATGATTATTTGCTGTGTGAATATATTATACATGGATAAAATACTTGCTTGGCGAAAGGATAGCCTTAATGCATGTTTTACTAACATACATCATGTATGTTAAAATAGTGTATTCTAAGTGTTTGTGAAAATGTTTGTGTGAGTAAGTGCTTGGATGTTAGTGCCTTAGGTAGGTGTTGAGATGGGGTTCTCAACTACCTTAGAGACATGTATGATTTCCTCCATGTGGTTGTTTACTTTAACCACTTACTTATGAAATATATGTGTTTGTATTCCTATTTATATAGTGCTTTATAATATGCTTTATAACATACTTTGTAACATGTTTTATAACATGCTTTATGACATGCTTGTTAACATGCTTGAATCGCTTTGTTTATTATGCTTTACACCACATGCTATGAGTAAGAATTGATTGAGTTTGGGACTATGTCTATAGTCCAGACAATTGGTACCAGACTTGAGATCGTGGTTGAGATTCATGACACCACGAAAGATGGGTTTGACAAACCCGAGTCGTACTTCAGTTAGCGACAGTGATTAGGCCACACGAAGTACTTATGCACTTCATGTCATTCAGTTGATTGTGTGCTCGAGCTAGTCAGGCTCGTCAAGTAACCCGATATGTCTAATGTATGTTCACCATGATTGGTCGCTACTGCTTGAACCTAGGGTACCAAACTTACCTGTGGAATCCCGTTAACCATGGTACCTCTATCCGCTAAGACTCATGAGTCGGACATGGTGGTATGGGACACCATGGTCGAGCTGTCAGCCTACGCTAGGGCCACGTGCCTCCCCGTAGTGACCAGTGAGCAACCAGACTCGTGAACCGATTATGGTGGTATGGGACACTATATTCGTGCTGTCGACCTACATTGATAAGGTGATGGGGGAGCGGTGTAACCATTGTGCGTAACAGCCTTGACAGTCCTTTGTAGTGATCTCGAGCATACTCTGAATTGCGGTGAGGCGACGAGTTTTGTCGCAGTGTATAGAGTATGAAACTATGCCTGTATCTGTATAGTGATGAATTGTTAAAAGGGTGATGGGGGAGTGGTGTAACCTTTGTGCGTAACAGCCCTGACAGCCTTCGCCGTGACCTAGAAAACACACCATCGTCTGAGATTAACTAGGACTGACGACCCTAGAATGGATCATGTTTGGGAATGATACAAGGGAGGTACCTTAGTTTTCCAATACTGCTGTTTGAAATGGACTAATAACAACTCGGTAATCATGCTCATCATGCATTGCATGTGCCTGGAAGATGTGGAGCACTGAGGAATGCAAGCATGCCGCGAACGTAAGATGGTGTCACACGAGGGAGTGTGTGGTGAGGGCATACATCATGACTGCATTCATACTTGCATTAATAAGAGTAGTTAGGAGTGTTTGATTATATTGTTTTATCATTACTGCTTGACTGAGTCGATAACATGTTAACCTATGCTTTATTGTTCCACTGAGTTAGCTACTCACTCCCACGTTACGGGACGGTGTTGTACACACCAACCAGACTTTGTCTTATGAACAGACGAGATGATGACTCAAGAGGCTGAGCCGGACTATGGCGAGGACCAGGACGAGTTCTCATTTATGCAGTATTCTGGTGGCTTTGACTAGGCTGCCAGGATCGACGGGTTCTGCAGGGATTACTCCTTAGTTGTACTTTTGACATTTTGTTCATAAAACAGATATATGTATATGGTGACTCAGAAGGATTCATGCTCTGGAGTTTGAGATAATTTTGTTTCTTTTACATACATATATTTACAGTTTCAGTCTTCCGCTTGCCTTTATACAATTGATCTGGAGTATGAATTACTGTTTTGGTATAATCTCACTCATGTTTATTGCTCTAACATAGACAACATTTAATCATCATTATCTATATTGCATAAGTGATGTTCTGAAACTCGGGAGTTAAGTTGCTACTCGACCTCCGAATTTCAGGGTGTTACAATCAGATTGAGAATGTTAAATCTTTGGTCTGTAATAACTTTACTAATTTACCTTCTTTGGTTGTGTGGATGCCTATTTTAAACTTCAATTGATAGCTCTTTTGATATGTACTCTGACTCACCTTGATCACTTCTTATGTAATATTCTTAACTCTGAACTTTTTATCTTCATATCTTTCTGAGTTGCTATCTCTATTTCTATCTTTCATATCCTATCTTTGTTTCTTCCTTTGTCATATTTTGACAAAAAGGGGGAGAATTTGTGAATTCTATCGATTATGTGATTGATATGATGGGGGTATACAACATATGCCTACTCAGGGGGAGTTGAGGTGTACTAACTCAGGGGGAGTTGTGTTGTCTCAAGGGGATGCTTATTTTATGACAACTGGTGCATGATTCGTTATTATACAATGTGATGCTTATCTTATTGAAGTATGTGAGATGTATTTTGTCACAAATTTGATGAAGGGGGAGATTGTAAGTGCTATAATTTGATTCCTCTTTGATTGTGAAATTTTGTGTGTCAAAACGTCTTCGTATGTCTTGTGTTTATATCTTGATAAATCTGTTTGAGACACCACGTCAACACTTGAAGTCTACTTCAAAGAATTCTTCAAGCTTCATGATAATTCAAGCTACAATGTAGAAGATATTAAAGAAAAGCTCAGGGTCAAGTCTCAAGTTCAAGTGCAAGTGGAAGTTCAAGATTCAAATATAAGTACGGGACTCAAGTGCAACTCAAAGTGACATTGATTTCAAAGCTTGTGAAGTAGTCAAGCTACATCAAGAAGAACTCAAGCTTCGTAATGATCAAAGTCTAAGCGGATGAAGTTTTCAATGTCCATACTTCATGATAAACCTTAGATTGACCTTAGGGTAGGTCACTTTGGCTACATAATTCATTTTAATATTAATACATGAATATGGTCTATTCTAAGACTAGTCCTAGACCTTGTTCGACCAGTCCTAGTACTAGTTCGACCACTCTAAGAAGTTCCTCGACCAGTCCTAAAATTGTTATTTTTTATTAGATTTTCTGGTTCGGCTTCGACCAGTCCTGGAGTCTGCTCGACCAGTCGTGGGATGGTCTCGACTCGACCTTCCACCAGTCGTAAAGTTTTGACTCAAACTCCAGCGACTAAATCAAGTGTTGCACGACCAGTCGTAAAGGGGTCTCGACCGGTCGTGGACCGCCTTCGACCAGTCGTGGACTGCCTACGACCGGTCGTACAACTGTCCGATCCGATCGTGCTCAAAAATTCAAAAATCAGTTTATTCTTGGACTAGTCGTGGTGACACTAGGACTAGTCGAAGACGAATTTCTTCAGCTATAAATAGCACACGAATTTCAGAGTTTTTCATTGAAAATTAAGTGAATTCAAGGCTCCACTCTGAGATAAGTTTGTGTTTGTTTTTAAGCTATTTTGTGCATAATTGCTTTCTCTTTTTGCTAGCTTATTTAATTTGATTTTGTTCCTGTATTCCAATCTCATTTGAAAAGAGAAATTGTCTTATTCCTTCTTCTTGGAATCAAAATCAAATATAGCTACGCCCAACTGGTTTAAATTTAAAATCAATTAGAACTTAGAACCATATTAAAGTGAGTAGTAGACATTGAACTTCTATATTCGAACATCTACTCTGATTGGTTCTACCGGGCTGCTACGAAAAGGAGAAATCTAGGTATTTTACAATTTTGTAAATTCCATTTTATTTTGGTTTTTGTTTGGGATTCGCTAGAAAAATCTCAATTTGTGTGGTTATTTGAGGAGAGCTAGAAAACTCATAAGTGTGGGTTTTGAATTGTGTAAGCCCAAGTTAAAAAGACACAATTGTAAAGGTTTTGGGTGAACCTATGAAAACCTATTTGATAGTAAATGCTAATATCCCCTGTGTGAGGATATTAGGAGTGGAGTAGCATTCTGTGTGGCTGTTGAAAGACAGTTAGTGTACACACAGGCAAACCACTATAACTCTTTGTCTTGTGGATTGAATACTTGTTTAATTTTCATATAATTTATCATTCAATTTTGTGGAATGTACGTGTGGATGTGAATGTTGTAACAATGTACATTTCAAGCAAATGTGGGGATTGTGGTAATAAGTTAGATCTTTATTTCTGCAATTTATTTCAATTCCTTGCTATTTAGTTATTTCTATTTAGATTGAGTTATTGATTTAAAAGATGTTCTAGAAATAAGGTTGTCCTACCATAAGCCCTTATTTATTATGGTGTAAGGTTGTCCTTAGAATTGAATTTGTATCAACCTCTCAATACTTATTTATTAAGGTTGAATTGATTTTAGCATTGTGAATTATTTATAATTGTAAGGCTATCTGTTTATCTTTATTCCGCTGATTTTATTTTAATTTGGCAGTCCACTCCCCCCCACCCTCTAGGACATTTAGCTTGGCCATTTCAGTGTTATTATGCTAAATCTCACACGTGTTGCACCCTTTGTTGTATATAGGGAATGCCCCCTAAGAACACTCGGAGCACTGCACGTCTCGCACTTGGCGGATCGACTGATGAGGCACCTCCCCCAAGCGATAGCCATATGGACCCTAGCTTGGACCCGAATTTTTAGACTATGCCGGATTCTCAGCCGGCCACTGGCCCCACAAATGGGCCAACACCTAGTGTACCACCGGTTCCAGAGCAGAACCATGCGTCTACCTCGACACCATGCGTGCCTTAGCGGCCCCTCCTCCTGATAGGTTGGAGCAGATGATGCCCGTAATGCAGCAACAGCAGCAAGTTTGGACCACGATCGCGGGGGCCCTTGCCCAGAACATGAATATGGTCTCGCCTGCACCACCTATGCACCCTGCTGGAAACATGAATGCCAGCAGTTTATTTGAGTACTTTCAACGTTTTCGACCTCCCACCTTTACGAGCACTCACAGGCCAAAGGAGGTCGAATACTGGCTTGACCGCATCTCTAAGATGTTGAAGTCGTTGCACTGCACTGCGGTAGAGCAGGTAGAGTTGGTTACTTATATGTTCGAGAAGGAGGCCAGTCTCTGGTGGGACAACGTCCTACAAACAGTTGCCCCTGAATACGTATGGACGTGGGACGCGTTTGAGACCCGCTTCCATGAGAAGTACTTCTCCCTCACTTATCGCAATGAAAAGGAGGGTGAGTTTCTTTGCCTCCAACAGGAAGGAATGACCATGTCGAAATATGAGAACAAGTTTACAGAGCTAGCTAGATATGCACCTTTGATACTAACAGACGAGCCGATGAGAATGTGGCGATTTTCAGAGGGTCTGTGGCCCGATATCCGCACAAAGATGTATCGCGTTAGCATTCCCAACTATGTCCAGCTAGTGAACATGTCCCTGCGAGCCGAGCAGGATGGGGACAGACTGTCCTGTACCCGTATGCCCATGGGCCCGAGGCCTCGATCTGACTTGCTGAACTGACCATTCCTCAGCAAGAGGCTACGTGCCGATTCACCTCCTAGGCTTACTGCATCATCAACCCAGCCGAGGTGATCAGATTTATGGTGCACCTACTGTAAGAGGTTGGGCTACACAGACACTTACTACTTTACCAAAATGAGGGACAACGGCTTCTCTCCGCCTCAGAAGATCAACCGTCAGTTTCCTCAAGCTATCTCGGCTCCACCTCTACTTTCAGCACTGTCAGCACAACCTTTTTACAGGCCAAATGTACCTCGCAATAGGCCGCCTCAACGACCTATGGCAGCGTAGTTAAATTGTCCTCAACAAGCTCGGGTGCACTCACTCGCAGCTGAAGCATTCGAGATGGCAACCGCAGCACCATTGGCTTTCAAAATCACAACACATATCCAAGGTACACCAGTCTTCCTATTGGTGGACATCGGGTCCACTATTTAGATAATATCATGCGCAGCAGTCAAGCGACTAGTGTTGGAAACTACTCCTATGATTGGGGTAAGACTCCTTACTACCACATGAACTTTTTCAGACTTTACCAAGATTTATAAGGGTTGCTCGATAGACTTAGGGAGCAGAATAGTGCTCATTGACCTGATTGTTGCCCCACTATGTCATTACGATGTCATCCTTGGTATGGATTGGCTCACCGAGATAAAGGCAGAGATCGATTGCGATACCAGATTGGTGATAGCCCATGGACCTGAGGCACGACCTTTACTTTCCCAGTTCAGGTCAATTGGTACTACCGCATTAGTTGTTATACTACCTTGCTTGAAAATGTTGATGGTCCGACACTTGAGGACACGCCTGTAGTCCAAGATTTCATGGACGTGTTCAGAACGACACCTGGACTACCTCCTCGGCGCGAGATCGACTTTACCATCGACCTTGTGCCTAGTACGACACCCATTTCTCTACCGACATATCACATGCCTCCATGTGAAATGGATGAGCTGAAGAGACAGATTGATGATCTGTTGGATGCAGGTTTTATACGGCCTAGTGTATCCCCTTGGGGAGCACCAGTATTGTTTGTGAAGAAGAAAGACGAGTCGTTGCGCTTGTGTATTGATTACCGCAGGTTGAACCAAGTAACAGTGAAGAACAAGTATCCATTGCCCAAGATAGATGATCTGTTCGACCAATTGAAAGGGGCACAGTATTTTTTAAAGATCGACTTACAGTCAGGATATCATCAGTTGCGTGTCAGGGATGAAGACATGCAGAAGACAGCATTTAGGACCAGTTTTGGGCACTATGAGTTCCTTGTGATGTCGTTTGGACTCACAAACGCACCGGCCGTGTTCATGGACCTCATGAACTGGGTGTTTCAGCCGTATCTGTACCGGTTCGTCATCATATTTATAGATGACATTTTGATATAGTGTAGGAGCCAAAAGGATCACGAAGAGCACCTGCGGGCAGTCTTCGATACTTTCAGGAAGAACCAGTTATTTTCTCAGTACAAGAAATGCGACTTCTAGAAAGAAGAAGTCAAGTTCCTGGGACATGTGGTGTCCAAGGAAGGAATCGCTGTGGACCTTGCTAAGGCGGCCGCAGTTCAGGACTAGGAGCTACCCGGTTCGATTACTAAAGTGAGGAGTTTACTTGGCCTGGTAGGTTACTACCGCCGATTCATTAAAAACTTTTCTAAGATAGCCAGACCATTGTCTCAGCTTACACGAAAGGATCTTAATTTTGCCTGGAATGAAAAGGCAGAAGCAGCCTTTAAGGAATTGAAGGACAAGTTGACGTCCGCACCCGTGCTAGTATTACCAGAGCAAGGGGTCAGATATACGATATATACTGACGCGTCTCGTGTTGGTTTGGGTTGTGTTCTTATACAAAAGGACAGAGTGATTGCCTATGCATCGCTATAGTTGAGGAAACCCAAAGAAAACTACCCTACGCACGACCTGGAATTGGCAGCAATTATCTAAGCATTAAAGCTCTGGAGACATTACCTCTACGAAGAGGAGTTCGAGCTCTTTTGTGACCACAAGAGCCTCAAGTACATATTCACCTAGAGAAACCTGAATATGAGGCAACGACATTAGATGGAAACCTTGAAGGACTTCAAGTTTGAGGTTTCCTACCATCCTTGTAAGGCCAACCTTATAGCAGATGCGTTGAGCCGCAAGAAGAGAATAGAATTTGTAGTTCCACTAATGATAGAAGAATGGAACATGGTAGAATTTGTGTGAGACTTCGAACAGAAGCTTACAGTAGAGGAGCCGTTCGTGAGCGTCACACATATTCGTGTACAGCCACTTATTGATGACCGAATCATTGTGGCTCAGAGAGAAGATGAATGGTTGGTGAAGATGAGAAAACGAGCTAGTGACAAAGAAGACTCTGAATGGAGAGTTGGTTCGGATGGGGTTTACATTATCGTGGTCGCCTATGCGTCCCAAATCTTCATGACTTGAGAAAGGAAGTTCTCGAAGTTGCTCACAATTCGAAGATGGCGATGCATCCTAATAGTATAAAGATGTATCGAGATATGAAGCGTTAGTACTAGTGGGACAACATGAAGGCCCACATAGCAAATCTTGTATCCCGTTGTCTCACGTGCCAACAGGTCAAGGCCGAGCATCGCCGACCTCCTGGTTTACTTCAACCCATGCCTATAGCTGAATGGAAATAGGATTTCATATCTATGGATTTCATTTCTGGGTTACCGAAGACGAGGAAAGGACATGACTCCATTTGGGTGATTGTGGACCGATTGACGAAATCGGATCATTTCCTCCCGATTAAAGTTTCAAACTCAGTAGATAATTTAGCCAGGCTGTACATCAAGGAGATTGTACGACTGCATGGAGTGCCTATGAAGATTGTGTCGAATCAAGACACGTGATTCACGTCCATTTTCTGGACTCGAATCCAGGAAACAATGGGAGTGAAACTGAAGTTCAGTACCACGTTCCACCCACAAACCGATGGGCAGACGGAACGGGTAAATCAGATACTTGAAAATATGTTGTGAGCATGTGTGCCTGATTTCAAAGACAGTTGGGATGATTGTCTTCCTAATGTTGAGTTCGCTTATAACAATAGCTTCCAAGCGAGCATTGGCATGGCTCTACGAAGCACTGTATGGGTGTCCATGTCGAGCATCGCACTATTGGGCAAAAGTTGGTGAGAAGAGTTTAATTGGCCTAGATTTAGTACAGACGACCTCACAGAAGATCGACATTATCAGGCGTCAACTTCTTGCAGCACAAAGCAGACAGAAAAGCTACGCCGATACATGATGGCGACAATTAGAATTTGAGGTTGGGGACCACGTATTTTTTAAGGTTTTCTCAATGAAGCGAGTTCTTCGTTTTGGTAAGAAAGGGAAGCTTACGCCATGATTTATTGGTCCATTCCAGATCCTAGACCGAGTGGGTGTGGTGGCATACCGTCTCGCTTTGCCCACACCACTTGCCGACGTGCACAACGTATTTCACGTATCGATGCTGAAGAAATACGTTCCTGATCTTACTCACATTATCAAGTGGGAGCAGGTATAGCTGAGTGAAGATGCTACCTATGTACTGTGACCAACAAGTATTCTTGATAGGACAAAGTGCTATGCAGTAAAGTGATCTCGCTTGTGAAAGTACTGTGGACACACCACACTGAGGAAGAGGCTACTTGGGAAACAGAAGCCG
Organism: Magnolia officinalis; assembly: GCA_021015155.1. Classification (NCBI taxonomy): domain Eukaryota; kingdom Viridiplantae; phylum Streptophyta; class Magnoliopsida; order Magnoliales; family Magnoliaceae; genus Magnolia; species Magnolia officinalis. Next base: position 60,708,498 of record JAJHSJ010000002.1, read on the forward strand.
AAGTCTACAAGAACAACCCTCAAATTCTCGAGGAGTACGAAAAGGTACTAATTTCGAGGATGAAATTTTTCTTTAAGGGGGGTAGATTGTAACGTCTCGAAAAAATCCGCACAAAGACCCGAGTATCACCTCAGGCAGAAATTACTAAGGATCGAATTCTATAGAAATTAGACGAAAATTAATTAAGTGTTGAACTAAGTTAATCGGTGGGTTAGCTTGAACCACTATCTATACAAACTGCAAGACCCAAAACCTTTAAAATCGCTAACTCAACATTACTTAAAAACCTAGGAGCAATCTCAAAACCCGGTTGCTCTCGGGAGCACATTGAAACTCCGTATCGGACCAGGACCACGCGTCGAAAGTCCGACTACCGCGAAACTATAAGGTTATGACCGCCTTATTGGGCTTGACAAGCATCGTGGGAATCGAGCCCAAATAATATCCAAAAACGCACAAATTGAGCACCGAGCGAAGTGTGTGAGAAACACGAATGTCTTTATAAAATAAACCAAAACTTAAGTGAATTGGGCCGTTCGCTTGCAGCATAAATTGAAGACTTCAAACCGTTAGTTTTTGAGCAAGCTTAACCCATGGATCAGAGAAATTTCCCTGCACATATCGGTATGCTTGCGGCCCTGATCGAGTGACGATGACCGTTGAACTGATACAGGTCCTCCACAGTTAATCCACAAATCCGATCGGACCGAAATCATAACCTGGCCTAAATCCATTGTCAGGGAACTTACTCTGCGACATAGACATTTAATAGACCTCCAGATGAGCTCCATTTGCCCAAAACAGATGCCTTTTGGCTATAACCTAAGTATACCATGGCCCTGGGGCCATTGACATCACTTCTAGGCCTATTTAAGGACCTTAAACTACCCCTCTCTCATTCCAAACAAATTTCTCTAACCCTCAGAGAGAGAAGAGAGAAAAGAAGAGAAAAGAGTGAGAAGAAGAGTGAGAGTTTGGGAGATCTAGGCGGCGTTCCTCTCTTACGACTACACGCGCTAGATCGCCTCACATCTAGCTACACGGGTCATTACAACTCCAATTTGGGTAAGAAATCCTAACACTAATTTTGTTTTAGAAATCCAAATAGAGGAATTGATGAAATAGCTAACCTATTTCATGATTTAGGTAACCGTTGTGCTGTAGACGGGAACCTAGGATTCGAACCGAGTTCGAAACGAGTTAACCGACGAAAGGTGTGGACTATAAATGTTTAGGTTATGGTTTTCAAGGCTTTCAATGTCATCAATGATTTATGTCTGACTTAATTGCTGCCATATGATCTTAGTTACGATGTATTCGATAAACTACGCATGTGTGTGAACTATGTGAATATAAAATGCATTCCAGGTGTTTGTTGAAATGTTTGAATGAAAGTGAAATTATGATTTATACTTGCCATGATTATTAACCTAGAATACATGTTTGTTGTGTGTATGACAACTCCTTTATGAAAGGATTTTCCATAATATATGTTGTAACTAATTTAGTTTATGTATGTAATATTATATAGTCTAAGTGTTTGATAAAATGTTTGAATGAGAAATTATTTGATAAATCGCTTCCAACAAGGGTGTTGAGATGGGAGTCTCAACTACCTTATCCATATTTGTAGTTTCCTTCACATAGTGTAAATTGTTGCTATGTGATTTATGGATGAAATGTATATGTATAATGCATGTTCTATGTGTTTTAATAAAATGCTCAAATGAGAATTATGCTTGAATTGTTTGTTAAATGTTGTTATGATTATCACATGTGACTACTTATTGCATTTGAGTATGATTGAGACTAATACGTAGTCCAGGCAATCGGTAACGGTTCCAGATTGAGTGGCCGAACTAGTTTCGCCACATTAGATACGTTCGATGAATCTGAGTCGTACGGTGATTGTCGATAGTGCTTACACGCTCCATGTCGATCAATTCAACGTGCGCTCGTACCAATCGCACTCGTCAAATAACCCGATCAGCATATTGTGTGTTTACCATGTATGGACACTACTGCTTCAATCTAAGGTACCACTTACCAATGTAAAGCCCGTTTAACCTTGGTAACAGGATCTGCTAAGACTCATGAACCGGGTATGGTAGTGTGTGGGACACCGTGGTCGAGCTGTAGTCCTACATCGGGGTGACGAGCCTCCCCATAGTGATCACTGAGCAACCCAAACTCATGAGCCAAATATGGTGGTGTATGGGACACCGTATTCGAGCTGTCGGCCTACACTAAGGTGACGAGCCTTCCCGTAGTGACTTCGAGTATAAACTAAGCCTACGCTGAGGTGACAAGCCTCCCCGTAGTGACCTCGAGTGTAAACTGGCGAACTTACCTATCCACTGTTTACATCAGGGGTGATGCCCTACAACTTACCTATCGTATGTGATTAACTAGGATTGACAACCCTAGATGGGTAAGTGATATACAGGGAGGTACCTTACCATCCCAAATCTGTTGTATGAATAAGACTAATAAATTACTTGGTTAACACGTTCATGCACCATATTGCATGTGCTTTGGCGAGGAAGCGCACGTTTAGGGAGTTTGTCATGCGCAATCGTGAGATGATGTCGTTGAAGGAGTGCAGGCGAGGGCATGCATCATTACGCATATCATTCCTGCATTAACGAGAATAGCTAGGAAATGTTTGTTGTATTGCCTTATATTACTGCTTGACTGAATTGATAGCATGTTAACCTTTGCCTTATAGTACCACTGAGTTGATCACTCACTCCCACTCTGGGACAGTGTTTTAAAACACCAACCAGACTCTGATTTAGATGCAGGTTGTGATGCGGCTTACGTAACAGAGCTGGACTTCTTCGACGAGGAGGAGTTCTACATTCAGCTCTCAGGTGGGTCTATGTAGACCGAGAGCTGCGTCGCAGGGATTACAGGGATAGTGGATTAGTTGAACCTTTACATTTTGATATTTTGTGTATTTTGAAACAAATATGTATATATTCAGCCCGATGGCACGTTCATACTCTGGAGGTTATGAAACACGTATATACTTTATATATTGATCTCAGTCTTCGGCTTGCTAAATTACATTAACTCTGGAGTATGATATGCTATTTTGGTATAATCCCACTCATGTTTAATGCACTAATATAGACAACATTTAAACATCATTATCTATGTTGCATAAGTGATGCATTGAAACTCGGGAGTTGAGTTTTGCTCGACCCCCGATTTTCGGGGCGTTACAGGAAATGAGAACATAAATTCGAAAAATCCATAAACTAGCCAATTCATGAATTATCATTGAACAAAGAACTGATATATCTATATAAAGAAATAAACTGTATGAAGAACTATAAAACATAACCACATTTGAGATATCCATTTTCCTCCCTACAACTTATATGTTTATGTAAGCTATAAAGACCATCCACCCCACCTTTTCAATGGCAAAAGTAGAAACAAACTTCTGAAGGTGATCAGTTGTCACGCCCCAAACTTGGAAACCGGGGTCATAAATTCCCGATTACCGAATCTGGTACTGACAGCCTCTGTAGTACCCCATTCTCGGCTCTCAGCGCCCATACGCCAGATTCCGATCTTGGGATCCTACAAGGAGGATTTTCATAATAAATTTGTCTCATATGAAGCATAACCACAAGTATACCCAAATCACAAGAACAACATTATCACCGCATATCCACTAATATAAGCATTCAAGTACAATGCTGAAAGGGAAATACATGCATATAATAAAATCTCCACAAAGCTTGGCCGCATGCTCCTATTCCTGCTTAGCTACGACTGCGTCCAGGTGTCACCTGCACGCATCTATCGTGCATAAACTTATAGAAAGCTTAGAGGATGGTGAAAGTGTATGAGCAGTATAAGCGTGCTCAGAATGTAATATCAGAGTAAACGGAAATACTAGTAAGTTCACGAACCATACAATATCAGAGTAAACAAAAATACCGACAAGTCCATAAAAATATCATCAACCTCGTCCAACATATGCAATGAAAAGACATAATAAGCCAACGTCATATACTAAGAAAGTAATGTAAGTAAACTATGCAATGTGGAAACATAATGAGCCAAATATCAGATACCGAGGATGCAATACAATATGCAATTCTAAAGAGTTACGAATACCATCAACTTCATCTAGGTCATATAAATGCAGAAGCATAGCAACCCAAAATTCCATATGTCGCAGATGTGATGCAATATGCGGTGCGAATGAAATGACTAAGTTGGAGTGTAAAGTCGGGATGATAGTACGTAATATCGCAGGCTACGAGGTCCATCACAAGGGACTTCTATCCAAACTAGTCCCATACCTAAATCTGGACAGATAGACTTAATGTGGTAAACTCCTTATCTCAAGTTAGTCGCGCGCCCCAACTAAAATCCTGTCTACTACGAAAGTACACACGATGACTTGATTACGCACCACCAGCCCGAGTGGATAGTGAATGAATGAATGAGTAAAATGTTGAGTATACAACTCCTACCCAATAAGTCCACAAATCAGTTTTGTACATCTCTGGGTCATTGTCAGGGTCTAGTACACTCCAAGCTGGCTACTGCCCCAGCTGGCCGCGTGCCCAGCGAGTGGAAAAGACCTCACTACCCGCCTACCAGTTTTATACCAATGCATACCCGGCTCGTCGATAGCGGACCCATTTAGGAGCTGGTCAAACTCAGCCTAGCTTACAGCCCCCTCACTTGGGCGGATAAGGCCACACCTCCTTCTAACTGACCACAACACAGTGGGAGACGCAGCCTACTGGTATTCGGCACTCAAGCGCTCATGTATATCCACTCGCTCTAGACGTTGGAGTGTCTCCTGACCACGGAGGTTTAAGTACTTTCACCCACGAACATCTAAAGTGTCCAGATGCTCGAACCAAATATTTCAGGTGTCTCATCTGCCCATCCATGAATGCCTGTGGAGGCCACAGCCCTGATGTCGCTAGGGCGTATAGTAATCACAATCACGCAATGCAAGATGTAGGAGTCACGCAGTCCAATCATGCACCAGTCCTATGCATATCGTGCGCTCATGTAGGATAACTCTACCTATTAGGGAGTCCCAGAAACCACCTGCACTATAGCATATGCAATAGTCAATCACATCTCATAACAAACATGCATATGATGCATATGGGTATGTATCATGATGTTATGCTGTCACATACTCATAATCGGTATCAATAACCGGCCTTGATAATCAGCCTCGATATCTGTCTTCAATAATCGGTCTTGACGATCGGCCTTGACAATCGGCCTTGATAATCGGCCTTGACGATCGGCCTTGACAATCGGCCTTGACGATCGGCCTTGACAATCGGCCTTGATAATCGACCTCAATAATCAGCCTCGATATCCGTCCTCGATAATCGGCCTGACAATTGGCCTCAATAATCGGCCTAACAAAGGGCCTAAGGGAAGGTCACAATGTGGACATTTAACCATCATTGCCCATCAATGTGGACATTTAACCAATATTGCTCCCAAGAAGTAGCCCATATAGGGCTTAACATATAGTGGACCCTTGGCCTCTCACAAGGGCCTCATACACAACATAATGGGTCCAACACAAAGGGCCTAATATACATCATGATGGGCCATACTCATGGGCCACATATGCATCACATTAGGCCTAATTCATGGGCCACATATACATCACATTGGGCCTCACCCATGGACCTCAAATACATCACAATGGGCCACATCCCATGAGCTCCAAATACAGCACAATGGGCCACAACCCATGGGCCTCAAATATGCCACAATGGGCCCTCACATCTGGGTCCACATACATCATAATGGGCCTCATTCAAGGGCCTCACACATATCAGCCCATGGTCCAACGGATGGGCAGCATATATGTACGTCAAGGTGGCCCTGCACGACGAGCCTAAGATGGACGATCTGAATACAATATACACATCAGGGTGGGCCTGCACCTAACAGATGGGCCCCACCAAATGGATAGTATAGATATACAAAGCATACACCATGGTGGGCCTCACGTGTAGGGTGGGTCCCACAGAACTTGCTGACATCATTACAACAGTTATATTGCTGGTGTGTGATACACCAGCCAATTTGTTCCACATAGGTGAGTCCCAGGTAGGGCCCACCATAACGTTTATTTTCCATCCCATCTGTTTATAAGGTCACAAAGACCTAGATTAAGAAGAAAAAAAAGGAAAATATCATATTGATCCAAACTTCTGTGACCCCAAAAAAGGTTGCAATGGTAGACTTCAATCCCTGCTGCTTTTTGCAGCATGGACCACCTGATAGTTAGATCTGTCTTATTTTTCTTCTCAAGCCTTAGGACGAGCTCACCAAATGGGTGGACGATTTGGATATAATACATACCTCATGATCAGACCCACACAACTAACTTGCTGATATATTTTTATTTTATTTTATTATTTTTTTAAACATGATTTTAGATGGTGTGGACCACCTGAGCCCTGTGTACGGCTGATTTTTGGAGTGTCCCAATTTCTAAAAGGGACCTATCAAATGCACGGTGTAGATGTTGGGCATACATCATGGTGGGGTCTACTGCTGGGTCCCACGGACCCAGCCATTCCAAGTAGCTGGACGCTGCTTGCTGCAGCATCCTCTGAACGCTGGTAGCAGCAGCATCTGGCATTTATTTTCTTAATATATTTTTATTTTACCATGGTTTTTCATAGGTGGGGCCCACATTAGGACGATCTAGTCCGTTTATTGCGATCCCGGGCTCGTGACAGGTCTAATAAGTCCAATATTCAATATGTTCTGGTGTATAGAAACATCACAACGGTCCTTAACAGTTTTGATAGTAAATTCACTATTTTCAATGGTCTGGCCTACTAGAGATTTGGATTGGCTTCGTTTTTCGGTTCAACGCCTAAAATGAGCTGGGGAATTGAATGAACAGCGTGGATTAAATACATACATAATGGGTGGGGCCTGTTGTGGTCCCACACTCCTCCCTCTTTTAAGCAGGCTAGGACGCTGCACCCTGGACGCTGACAGCAACATCCTTATCCACCCTTTTCAACAGGTGGGTATGCACCACCCCTCATCGACGTTGTAGTGGGACTTCACCACCTATGTGGGCCCACTTAATGGATGGTATGGTTGGTCCACTAGATGGACAGCGTGGATAGAATACATACCACAAGGTGGGCCATCATACAAGGGAAGAGAGAGAGAGAGAGAGAGAGAGAAAGAGAGACAATGGTTGTGGGAGGGGCCCCGCCACTATGGGCCCCTCTTACATTACAATTGTAACACCCTGGTTCTCGAAACCCAAGGATAGTCACTCCTCATTGAGAACCCGAGTATTCACTATGAAGTAAACAACTTTACCTCTAATCACTAGAAAATTTCATGACGTAAAACAAGGCAACTACCATGTAAACTAGATTATCAAGAGTAACAACAAGGGAGTTCAGTACAAGTAAAGGAAAGGAAAATGAAATCTCACAGTAGGGAGTTATTATTACAATTCAAGCAAATTACAAAATCTGAAGTACAAAAGAAAGTAAATCTTAGAGCCCTTAAGGCTCAACAACATTCACATAGAGTTCTTCCTCGCCAAACTCCACCTCAGCCGTCCCTGGAATCCCGTCATAGGGGTCTCCACCTGTTCATCATACCTATGTTTATTTGGTGCAACCGCACGATTGAGTGAGTGAAACCTCAGTGGGAACTTCCCGCAAGGATTCATGCATATCATATCATTCCAAAATAGTTTAAATCAACATATTCAAATTACAAGGAGACTAATTATAAAATTATAAATAAATGTATGGGTGTATGAATGTATGTACAAGTCACAGATCTGGGGATGCACATCCAGCTGTCAAAATAAAGGGTCACCTAAGGCGAACTAGTCACCCGCAAAAATACTCATAGGTACGCCCAAGGAGAACTAGCCACCCGGAAAAGACCATCCAAACCGCCCGTGGTAGATTATCTACCTGGAAAAAGCCATGTAAGTGAGTGCGCCCAAGGATATCTCCTGAAAAAATACACGGGGTACGCCCAAGGAGTGTCTAATCCCAGAAAAGCCTCATGTAAAGAAAGAGCACCTAAAGTGACACAAATTCACATGCTCTGTGAGTTTAACTGAAGTGTTAGAGCCTTCAGTAATTCAATCAGAGTGTGACTTACATCGAGCACTCAAAAAAGCTCATATGTCATGTGTGAATGTCATGTACCATGATGCTCATGCACATTCCATAGGATTAACAAGATTACTCTCATAAGCATGATCAAGACTTGTAGTCCTTTAATAGGATATCTAGCATTCAAATATGAGCTCAATATAAATTCATTTACTTTTCCAAGGTCCAAAGGCCCACAATTATTGCATTTCAAGCATATTAAATTGTTAACAAGTCTATTCGACATTTCTCATAAAAGATAGCGTTCCATACAAAACTTTAGTATGTAAAATAGGATGAAATGGAATATCGTAACCCTTGTCATTACTAGTAGGACAATGCCCAAAATCAAGCCATTACTAAAATATCATAGAGAATGTAATGCTAAATTCCAACTACATAATTATCAACTGTGGGGCTTGAGTAATGGAATTTAATATACTAAGGGCTACTTACTATTGCTGTTATTCTAAAACTTCATTAGTATCAAATTATAACAATTCTAATCCATGGAGCAAACTTAACATTAGAATGGGAGCAAGAATCTCAAATCTAAGGCAGGTTGTAGAAATATACATGTACTTAAGTAATTTCAAATGTGGCATAATGAATGGGTTAAGGGTCAAATATTGCATATCAGACCCCAGTTATTGCCTGGATTTACGAGCATGATACTGTTTAACTCCTTATTTTAATTATGTTTGTAATGCAGGGTGTATTTAGGAGCTTGGATTGGAAAAGGGTACTAAAACCATGGATTTAAGCTCAGATTTCACCAAGGCAAGGAAGGGACCCCAAGGAAACAAGATTGATGGATTTACACGCCAGAGATCCGAGAAAAATCGAGAAACTGAAGGTCAAGTGGCCTGAAAGTCAGCAAGAATGCAAGATCACAGGGTTTCCACCATCCGTTCGGCTCAAAACTTCATACATGGCCTGAGGACCCTAAATTAATCATACACATCAAATTTCAGCCATTGGATCCTTGTGGAAGTGGTCCAACGATCAGATCAGCCCATGAATTATCAATTTAAGGCCCACCTGATACCAGGTTATGCTTCAATTTTGGTCTCAACCATTTGATCGAGATGGGAAGGGAGATGAACGTTGTGGATTTATCAGAACAATCATTTTGGGGCCCACACAAGTACTGCACATGCACTGCAACAAGTGCACTTGCAATGCACTGAACCATAACAACCGTTCAAATGAAGTTTGACTGTGCTAGCCCACTTTCCTAAACAGAGACAGAGCCTCTCTGTTCTCTCTCACGCACAGCCGACCGTTGGACGATGGGTGGGCCATCAAGATCGATCTAAAGAATCAATCAGAACCGTCCATCAAGTAGAGGAAGAAAAACCAGTCGAATTCATGATGCTTTTTTTGCGGCCATGCACATGCACATGATCGCTACATCAATCGTAAAAGGACCGTTCATTTGCCGTTACAGCCTGATTATCTCAGTGGACCACATCAACAGATGACCAAAATCGCCCATCCCAGATTGAAATTTCGAGGAGAATGCAATGGACGGTCTAGATTTCTTAGAAAAAATCAATCATGGGTCCCACCATCAACACAGCGTTAGAACCCCTTTCGCATGCCCTGTTTTCGCTTCCGGAAGCTGCCCGATTTTTACGGCAGTTGTGTGATCAATGGGATGATTGGGTGGATGATCTGAACCATCCAAGTAGAGCCCAGGCCAGGCATGACCCTAACCTAGGTGTTGGACTAAAGGTCAGCGTCCCAAAAGTTCCATCAAATGCAAACCGACTTGTGGTTTTGCTACGCAAAGAAAGGTGCGAAAGTGACTCCTTATGCACGCTTGTGTGCTTAAATTCCACTGACTCCAGGCACCGCCCTTTGTGCGGAAGCTCTCACCGACCGCCCCTAGTAGGCTATAAAGAGAGAAGAAAGGAGAGAGAAAAGGGGATTCGATCATCTCGGCTTGGGGCTGGACGTGGAGCAGAGCAGAGAGAGAGTGGCTGGGAGATTCAAGGATTATGGACGTGAAGCACAAAAAGAGAAAGAGAGAGATTGGAAAGAAATCAAAGGGATGCGCTTCTTATCAATTATATTTTTCTTCTTTCCATTTGAATTTCTGTTATATTCCATGAATTTTTAATTTCTTAGCTAGGGTTGAGATGAAGCCCCTAATTTGAATAATTCTTGTTATTTGTTGATTTCATCTGGAATTAATTAATTTATTTCTTTCTCTATTGTGATTAAATGAAAACTCCATACTTCTCCAATCTATGAGCTTACCCAAAGTCTAGATGTGGATGTTGTTTGGAATCTTATTCTAGGTGTGCTTTTGTCTGACCATGAACAAGTTTTCCTACAGAGAAAGAAATAGGAATTTACATCTATTCATGCCTGACCATGGATGGAAAGATGTAATCCTTGAGATTTTTCCCAATTTCATCTATTGTGATTCATAATTAAGATATTATATGGTGGATGTGAATTTAAGTGGTTTGGTTGATTCTTAATGTCTATATATATATGACAATTGATGTACATGCATTAGGGACAATTGATATTAAGGGAAAAATCATTTTTGCTTCAGGGGAATTATACATCCTGTGTGCCTGACCAAGGACACAGATTATGCTTTATTTATTGAATTTACGTCATTCTGAATTAGGGTGAATCAACAAGTAAAACAAGAGTTAGGATAATTAGGGATGGATTCAAAAGTCCTAGTATTTTCCTTGAGTGAATTTTCCTTCTTGTTCTCAGTATTTTTCATTGATTTTTGTTAGTTTACTTAACAACTAGCTAAACTATTTGTTGGATTAGTTAAGAAGAATCATAAAATTTGAATTGTGACAACCAGTCCTCATGGAAACGATCTCGTAATATGTATCGTGTCCACACCTGATTCGTATACTTGCGAGTTTAAAATCAATTTAAATCAGGTTGGTTTAAATAAAACATCAAGTTTTTGGCGCCGTTGCCGGGGACTCTTTCGGTCCAATTGGATTTAAGATTCTCTCTTATCATAATTCATAACCCTAGGATTTTTCTTGCATCATTTCACAAATTTTAGGAAACTTAATTTATTTTTTTCTTTATTTTCTACAGGAATTGAGGAAGGAAGCTGAAAAAGAAAAAAAAATAATTGTCTTCAAAGTGAAGGAGGAGCTCCCAATTCTTCAAAAATCAATCATCTCCTTTTCCGGGTTCTTTCTTCCAATTCTTATTTGCATAATTTCATCTCGTTTTTAGGAATTCATGATTTTTTAGCTCTAGTTTTATTTCCCTTAGGTTGCATCTTAGTTTAGCTTTCTTTCCTACATTGCAATAACTCAGTTTATGCTATGACGTAGATCTCTGAACATAGAACTAGCACCTTTTGATCCTGAAATAGAAAGAACATGTCGTAGAAGATTGAGAAACATTCTATTTGAAATGGCGGACGAGAATGGAGTTAAAGCTCTTAGGGATTATTCAGCTCTATCCAATTTAATGCACCTTCATGCATAGTGTTGCCAACCACCACGGCAACACACTTTGAACTTAAACCTAGGGTCATACAATTGTTGCCCTCCTTCTAGGTTTAGATAAGAAGGATTCATATCATCAGGTGAAAGAATTCCTAGACATTTGCTCTACCTTTATATTCCAAAACTTTTCAAATAATTTGATCTGTTTGCACCTTTTTCCTTTTTCTTTGAAGGATAAGGCGAAAGCATGGTTGAATTCTCTAGGGGTTGGGTCTATCACTACATGGGACCAACTGTCTAAGAAGTTCTTAAACAAGTTCTTCCCCATTCACAAAACTAATGCTCTCCGTAGAGAAATTACTAATTTCATACAAAAACAGGGTGAGCACTTTCATGAATGTTGGGAAAGATGGAAGGATTTGCTTCTTAAATGTCCACACCATGGTTCGGAGAAGTGGCAACAAGTTCAATACTTCTATGACGGTTTGACACCCCAAAACCGTCGCATGGTTGATGCCACCAGTGGAGGGTCATTCATGATCAAAAGTGATGTCGAAGCTTGAAATTTCTTTGAAACCTTGTGTGAAAACTCCCAGCAATGAGACTATTCAAATAGAGGTGAAAGAAATCCCCAACCACAGAAGAAAGGTGGTATATATAAGACAGGAGTCACGCCAGATCTTTATGCCAAGATTGATAGCTTGATAAAGAAAGTTGATGCTTTGATGTTAAATAATGGACCTCCACAAATAACTCAAATTGACTCATGTGCCATATGTTCCAGTCTCACCCATCCTACGCAGTCTTGTCCATCTGGTACAACATTTTTGGAATTTCTCTCTGAACAAGTACATGCTATGAACACTTTTCAGAGAACTGGGAATGATCCTTACTCAAACACCTACAACCCAAGGTAGGCTAGACATCCAAATTTTTCTTGGGCAAAAGGACCACAATAAGGAGGACCATCTAGAAATCCTCCAATGCAACCTCACCCACAAGTTGGCAGTCAACAACTTCAACAGTTTCCACAATATCAACAACTTCCTTCACAATCAAGGAAACCATTTCTTGAAGATACACTCAATCCTTTTATGCAGAGTTCTCTTCAATTTTAAAAAGACACCTAACAAACTTTACAAGCTAACCAGCAAAGCTTGCATGCAAATGCACAATCCATTACCAAGCTGGAAGTATAGTTGGGTCAACTTGCTACCACATTGAGTGAGAGAGAGAAGGGCAAGTTCCCTAGTCAACCCGTGGCAAATCCAAAAGGACAGTATGAGATTGGCTCTAATTCAAACCAAGAACAATATCATGAGCAAGCCAAATCAATCATTACCCTTAGGTCTGGCAAACAGATCGAGAATAAAGTAGAGATGCCTAGGGAAGAATCAAATTCCAAATCGGAAGACCAAAATGAAGCGGAGAGACAAACTAGTGCATCCAAAGTCCAAAAGCACTCTGACTCTCCAAGAACCACTCATGTGTCATCCTATGTGCCTAAAGCACCTTTTCCTCAACGTCTGGCACCAGTTAAGAAAGGAAACAACTTTAATGACATATTGGACATGTTTAAGCAAGTGCAACTTAACATTCCGTTGCTTGATGTTATCAAGCGAGTGCCTGCTTATGCTAAGTTTCTTAAAGATTTATGCACTCAGAAGCGTAAGCTAAATGTCCACAAGAAGGTCTTCCTTGCAGAGCAACTCAGCTCCATGATTCAACACAACACCCCTCCTAAATTTAGGGATCCATGAGCTCCCACCATTTCTTGTGTCATAGGAGATCATAAGATTTAGAAGGCATTACTTGATTTAGGGACGAGCGTTAATTTGTTGCCATATTCTGTATATGAGTAGCTAGGACTTGGTGAGCTGAAATCAATCAAAATAACACTACAACTAGCTGATAGATCTGTCAAGGTGCCCCGTGGTAGTATTAAGGATATGCTAATCTAGGTTGATAAATTTTTTTTTCCAGTAGATTTCATCATTCTAGATACTCAACCCATCCAGAATCCTACTAGTCAAATCCCGGTTATCTTGGGACGTCCATTCTTGGCCACATCCAATGCTATCATAAATTGCAAGAATGGAGTTATGAAGTTGTCTTTTGGTAACATGAAGATTAAACTCAATATTTTCAATGTTGGACAATAACCAGCAGACTCGGATGATATATTTGAAGTGAACATGATTGAGAGTTTAGTGCATGACTCTTTCCTTAAATCTTCCGAAGACGCTCTTGAGACTTGTTTAACACATTTTGGCATAGATTTTGACATAGAAAGTTCCATCCAAGAAGTCAATGCATTGCTTGACTCTAATCTTGTAATGGATACTACAAAATGGAAAGTTAAAGTGGAGCTTCTTCCACTATCTGAGTCTAAACTGGTCCCGTCTATTGAAAAACCACTCGAACTTAACCTTAAACAATTACCTGAAACTCTCAAGTATACATTTTTAGGTCCTTCTGAAACCCTGCCTGTCATCATAGCTTCTAACCTTGATGAGGACATGAGGGTAAGTTGCTTAATGTTCTTAAAGAATATAAGGCAGCTATTGGGTGGACAATAGCGGACATAAAGGGCATAAGCCCCACTGTGTGTATGCATCATATTCATCTTGAAGAAAATACAAAAATGTCACGTGAAATGCAAAGGAGGCTTAACCCTAACATGAAAGAGGTCGTTCGGGTGGAGGTGCTTAAATTGTTAGATGTTGGTATCATTTACCCCATTTTAGATAGCACATAAGTCAGCCCAATTCAAGTTGTTCCCAAAAAGTCTGGGATTACGGTGAAAAAAAATGATGATAATGAGTTAGTGCCAACCCACATGACTACGAGTTGGCGAGTTTGTATTGATTACCGTAAACTGAACCTGGTCACAAAGAAGGATCACTTTCTTCTTCCTTTCGTAGATCAGATGCTTGAGAGACTGGTAGGGCATAGCTACTATTGTTTCCTGGATGGTTATTCCGGGTATAATCAGATTCTCATTGCTCCTGAGAATCGAGAGAAAACCACATTTACATGTCCTTTTGGTACATATGCCTATCGGCGTATGCCATTTGGGTTGTGTAATGCGCCTGCTACTTTCCAACGGTGCATGATGACTATTTTTTCAGACATGATTGAGCTTTTCCTCGAGGTTTTCATGGATGATTTTTCAATTTTTGGCTCTTCATTTGATGAATGTTTATACCATTTATCTCTTGTCTTGGAAAGATGTAAAAAAATGAATCTAGTATTGAATTGGGAAAAGTGCCATTTTATGGTTCAAAAAGGGATTGTACTTGGGCATGTTATTTCAAGTAAAGCATTGAAGTTGATAAAGCCAAGATTGACTTAATTTATAGTCTTCCTCCACCTAGAACGGTGAAGGAGATTAGGTCATTCTTAGGGCATGAAGGATTCTACAGGAGATTCATTAAGGATTTTAGCAAAATTTCTCGACCCTTATGCAATTTATTAGTTAAAGATGTTGCATTTGTCCTTAATGATGATTGTAGGAAAGCTTTTGATAAGTTAAAGCATTTATTAACTTCTGCTCCAATCATCCAACCACCTAATTAGAGTTTACCTTTTGAGCTTATGTATGATGCTTTTGATTATGTTGTTGGAGCCGTCTTAGGACAAAGTTTGAACAAAATGCCTCATGTCATTTATTATGCTAGTAGGACCCTCAATGATGCGCAACTTAACTACTCTACCACTGAAAAAGAATTGTTGGCAGTGGTATTTGCTCTAGACAAATTCAGGTTGTATCTCATAGGATCAAAGGTTATAGTATTCTCATATCATGCAGCATTGAAATATCTTCTTTCTAAAAAAGATGTTAAACCTCGATTGATTCGTTGGATTCTCTTGCTACAAGAATTCGACATTGAAATTCGGGATAAAAAGGGTTCCAAAAATGTGGTAGCCGACCACTTGTCTAGACTTATCATGGAGTCCACAGTGGATCCTTTGCCAATGAACGAGTCTTTCCCCTATGAGCAACTTTTAGTTATTTCTCAATTGCCTTGGTATGGGGATATTGTAAATTATCTTGTTACAAGTCAATTTCCTTCTCATTGGACTAAACAAGATAAATCCAAATTTCTTGCTGAGGTTAAACATTTCTTTTGGGATGACCCATACTTATTAAAACTTTGTCCTGACCAGGTTATTAGGAGGTGTGCCTGAGAGTGAGTTTCATAGTATAATCTCCTTTTGTCATGACCATGCATGTGGTGGTCATTTTGGTTCAAAGAAAACAGCTGTAAAAGTTTTACAAAGTGGATTTTATTGCCTGCCTACACTTTTTGGAGACACCCACGCCTTTTGTTCTACATGTGATAGATGCCAACATACGGGTAATATTTCCTGCAGGAACATGATGCCACTTACTAATATTCTCATTGTTGAGATATTTGATGTTTAGGGTATTGACTTCATGGGTCCATTTCCCTCGTCATTTGGTTATATGTATATCCTTGTGGCCGTCGACTATGTCTGTAAGTGGATTAAAGCAGTGCCATGTAAAATGAATGATCACAAAGTTGTTGTCCGTTTCTTGAAAGAAAATATCTTTTCTCGTTTTGATACTCCTCGAGCAATTATAAGTGATGGGGGTACTCATTTTTGCAATAAATCGTTTGAATCTTTAATAAAGAAATATTCCATCACCCATAAAGTTGCAGCACCATACCATCCACAAACAAGTGGTCAAGTAGAGGTTTCGAATCAGGAGATTAAACAAATTTTAGAGAAAACAGTTCGCCCTGATCGTAAGGATTGGTCACAAAGTTTAAATGATGCTCTTTGGGCATTATCGTACAGCTTTCAAAACCCCAATTGGAATGTCCCCCTATATGCTTGGCTTTGGGAAAGCATGTCACTTGCCTGTGGAATTAGAACATCATGCTTATTGGGCTATCAAAACCTTTAATTTTGACTCAAACAAGGTTGGATCGCACCGTAGACTTCAACTCAATGAGTTAGAAGAAATTTGAAATGAGGCATATGAGAATGCAAAAATTATAAAGAACAGATAAAAAATTTTCATGACAAATCAATTCTTCGCAAGACATTTGAATCGGACTAAAAAGTATTAATGTATAATTCCAGGTTACGCCTCTTTCTTGGAAAACTACGTTCGCGATGGTATGGTCCTTATCAGGTAGTAAACATATTTCCTCATGGAACAGTTGAGATTAAAAATCTAAAGGATTGGAATATTTTCGAAGTAAATGGTCAACGGCTGAAACCATATTAAAAGGATTTGGTTAATCAAGATGTTGAGGAAATTTATTTGGAGGACCCAGGTTATCAAGAACTACCAAAAAATTGAGCAAAGGCTATGGAGGTTAAAAGCTTTTAGCCACGGATTAAATCCATAGCAATATAGCTACGGATTTAATCCATAGCTATAGCCTAAGTGCTCTGCAGCTAAAGTGTACCTCCTCACCTAAAACATATTAAATATAGATGGTGCTTAAGGGGATCCATGAGGGTCCATTGGAATATATGGTGTGATCTAAGCCGTCCAACAATTTCTGATATATAATTTAGTTTTTGAGCCAAAATTTATGTAGATTAAATATCTAAGTGGATCACAACATAAGAAATAATATAATTAAATATCTACTGTTAATATGTTGTGTGGTCTCCTTACAGATTCGATCTAACTCATTTTTTTATTAGCGCTTAAAATAACAATTTAAAATTAATGGACAGAGTGGATAATTGAAATACATCACAGTGGGCCCCACGGTCCTAAAACCATAAAACTTCCAGGGAGCCGTCCATCACGTGCCCCTCCAAAATCCCAAACCCCTCCAAAAACGAAACCTCTCGTCCGCCATTTTCTCCCGCTTGACTAACGAAACCCATCTCTCTCTCCATCTCTCTCTCTCTCTCGCACTCAGTCTCTCTCTTTCCCTTGGCCTCTCTCGATCTCCCGATCTGCCTCACCCGGCTTTTTTTTTTTTGTCAAAAACCCCTTTCGCTGCAAGGAGAAGAAGAAGGAGAAGGAGTAGAAGGAGCACGTACGGTTAGTTTCTTTCTTTCTCTCTCTTTATCTGTTTCTCAAATCTTTCAATCCTTGAATCCACATTTCCTTCTCTCTATTTCTGAAATCTAAGGGCCCGTTTGGCTGGTCGGATTGGATGTTATTTGAAGGGATTGGAAGTTAAATCCTGGGATTGGCCGGGCGTGCCAAACAGAGTTGGTGATCTGATCCCAATCCCTGAGACACGAGGGATTGGAAGGGATGGGAAGGTTTAATCCCGGTATTAGCCGGGCATGCCAAACAGACTGGATATATCAATCCAGGGATATAACAATCCCATGTATCTCAAGACAATCCACTGACAACACCATCAATACCTAGAAATTCAGGCCATCCATCCTTATACCATTCAATCCCTTTCAATCCACCAGGCCAAACGGGCCCTAAAAATGCTTTGTGGGCTCCACCATAATATTTGTATTTGGGCCATTCATTTTTTCCAGCTCATTTTAGGGCCAAATCTCAGGTGGACCACACCATAGGAAATTGTGGTGATTGAACGCCCACCATTAGGGCTTGTTTGGCCGGGCAGATTGGATGGAATTGGATTGTATTAGAGTGAATTGCACAAATTCAAGGTAATGATAGCTGAGTCAGTGGATTGGCACAAGATATATGGGATTGCTATATCCTGAGATTGCTATTTCCGGTCTGTTTGGGAGGCCCGGCCAATCCCGGGATTAAACCTTCCAATCCCTTTTAATCCCTTGAACCAAACATGTCCCAAGCAATTTTGAAGGGATTAGGGTGGATTGGATGGGAATCTGAGAATTTTAAGAATTAGGGATTTCACCTTCCAGATTCGAGAGAGCGATTTTGGTCTCAGGTATAGTTGGAATGGGACTAGAGGAGTGGCTGCTTTGTGGCATTTATTATTATTATTTTTTTTTGCTTCAGCTAGTCATAATGTATTAAGGAGCTTGCAGTGGCAGTCCTTCCATCTTTTGATGAACCAAAAGATGGTGATGGAATCATGTCTTCCTTAATGAATACTGAGTTCAACTCCCCACTTCAAATGATCCCACCATTCCAGACCTTCGCAGAGGGAATTCCAAGCCCATGTCAGCCGGATGGAATCTGATGTATCACAATCGGCCCCTTCAACAGAAATTTGCTAGTTGTGTGCATCTTTTCACCTTTTTAGAATCGTTGTTGATGTGATTATGATGTCTTCTTAGTTTCCATTTGCAAACATGTGATTAGGACATCGATGTTTTGGGTGGTGGCAACAGCCAGTGGATTACTTGGATTGGCCATCAACTTCACCTCCATGTGGTTTTTAAACCAAATAGGTCCCACCACATACAGGTAAGAGTCATATATCACTGAGAGAGCCATCTTGATTCACCAATTGACTACTGATGAAGAACTTGTGTTTTACAGAATTTCATACTGTCATGTCCTGCTTATTTAACCTGAAAATGTTTATGTTCTTCTCAACTGTGCGTATTATAGAGGCATTTTAGTCTCACTTGAAATTCAGGAGGTTTATTGGGAGCACCCTTGTGTGGTTTTGTTGCAAATGTGGGGAGTATGTTTTATTCATTTTTTTCTTTTTATTTTTTATTTTTATTATTATTATTTTTTTCAGTTCTTTGGCATTTCATTTTAGAGATAGATGCTGGTTAGGAATAGTATTGATACCTGATTTGTTGGAACTCTTCTTGTTTCCTTCTAATGATTAATCATTGTTTCTAGCTCACCAATTAAATGGGTAGGATCTTCCAATCTATGGGCATTTTGTATGCCTCCCATTGGCACAGGGTCCATAAGATCAATAGTCTTCCTACCAAAGACTGTATTTTTGTTGAAGATGAGGACCCATGTATGTATGTATGTATGTATGTAGGTGTATATATATCTATATATATATATATATATATATATATATATATATATATATATATATATCTATATATATATATATATAGACTCCCTTGGCGGTCCCATCTCTGGAATCTTTTACTACCATGCACCTTCCTCCCATTGCCAAATCTATCCCTCCTTTAGATGATGAAGGTTAAAATTCTATTTTCTAATCTGCCTTTTACAACCATTTAGTTGGTTTCCATTCAGAAAGGGACACCGACAATGCACGCATGCTGCTATAATTCCTTATTCCTATGATGTTTCCCTGTGCAAACATGAGAGAAAGCATAGGCATATTAGAAATGAAGTTGATAGGAATGTAGGTTGTATTACTTATGGAAGCAACTGTTTGGAAGGAGTATTTATGGAAGCAACTGTTTGGAAGGAGAAAGTGTTTTTCTAAAAATCTTTGTTTTTTTTTTTTTAAATTGAACTCTATTTTGCTAATGTTTCTGAAAAAAAAAAAAAAGAGAGAGAGAGAGAGAGCAAAGAAATGGCATGTAATAACGAAGCCATTTTAGACACCATTTGTATCCCTTTTTTAACATGATTTTGCTTTCTTTTTGTTATTTGGTAAAAAGAGAAAGAAACCCAAAAGGTACTCTTGGATCTCTACTGACGTTGCTTACTCTCGCAAGCATGCTTCCAACCATTACAAGAAATTAGAGGTATCTTTATTTCATGCCTTTGGGCACATGATTGAATTACAAGTATCTTTGTTTCATGCCTTTCGGCACATGATTGAATTAGAGGTATCTTTGTTTCATGCCTTTGCAATTTGAGTTCTTTGCCCTATCAGGTTGTCTTTGATTTTATTTTATTATTTTTTAAGCATGACTTAGTTTTTGAGAATTCTGCATGCCAATTGAATTGGATCGTAGCTAAACCTTGGCTCAAGTAATGTTAGGGTGGAGCATAGGCTCGCTTCTTGTAGTGAATATCTTGTAGCTATATAACTTATATTTGCATTGGTGAGAAACTATTCGTGGACCTGCAGATCTTGGACATGTCGACCGTTTATTCATTACAATATTGGACAGTTTGAATGGGAAATGCCAGAAGGAACTCGAGACAATTGGGAGGCAATATCCGTTTAAACCTTTGAAGCTCAATTTTCTTTGCCATTATGAGTTTCAAAATGTTGAATTTGGTCTATATGCTTATTGTCTCCATCGATCATTTTCTGTTTGCCTTTGTTATAACTTGTATATGTCTGTTAATTGAATCGTATTGGCATCTGATTTTTACACATCTCACTCTTGAATCTGAACATTTGGACATCTTTTATTTTCCCCATATGGATGTATGGCGTGGATAAAACACATGCATCAACATGGGCCCACAGATGTGGGATCTTCACTCTGACAAAATGTCCTTTGGTTTCTTCAGTCCCGCTTTCCAATGCTTGTGTAATTTCAGATTGGATGTCTTTACTCCGACCTTTGGCTGTGGAAAGAGGAGTTTGTGTAATTACCAATATGGGTGCAAGTAAGAATTTCTTATCATTCATTGAGCTTACAACATTTCAATTACATGATATTGATGAATAGTTATCTGTTACTAACATGTCTAGATCTTTTTCTTGGAAGTGGATCTACATGTTGCATAGGTAGCAGTCCTAAATATTTTTGTTTATAGTCTAAATTTAGTTTTTTTGTTTAATTAGCTAGCATCAAAGGCCTCAAATGTATTTTTTAAATAACTTGTTAGTAAAGAATCATTTTGATTTGGAATTTTGCTTTTTCTTCTTTTTGGTTTTTAGATTGTTGCAAAAGAAGGCTGCAAAACAGAGGTTTATCTTATTTTTTAATTTTTATTTTCAAGTGGTTTGATTTGGGTTTTCAAGTAGATGATCCCCTTGAGAATGTGAAGCTCTCTGGTACTTGCTAGTTTGCACAGTATCCCAAATCCATCATTGTGATAGGGATGAAATATATTTCAAACTTGAGTCAGCTACATAGTGTGAGTCAACACAGAACTTCACATGATGAGGGAACAAAATCTGAATGAGTTGAATTTGATATAGAGAGTTAACAGATACTTCAGAACACTATGAACAAACTTTTTGTAGTCTCAATGGGTGTAGAGTTACAGATCAAATTTTGCTGTTGGTCCCAAATATTCAAGTTGTGACATTCCCTCTTGACATCCCTGCACAAGCAGCTTTATGCCTTTAAACTTGTAATCCCTGATTGTTTTTGTTTGCATTTGACCCAGAATTTCTGCATGACCTTGAGATGCATGAGGTTTTGGGCAAAACATCGTGGCCCAAAAGTCATGTCATTCTACTCATCTAAACAAACACTTATAGTCTTCATTTGTATGCCTCTCTCTCTCTCTCATGTACATAGACTATCCTCTGTTCTTGAGATGCAACGGCATCACGCTATCAAAGCCCCTTGAAATATACCGAAAAGTAGGGCAGCAGGTACTTACTCTCCATATCCAAACTATCCTTATGTCCTTGATCATTCACTACATGTTGATTTAAGTTGGGAGGAATTTTTTTCCTGTTAGGCATGTCTTAAGCTACTTATGTGTTGCAGGTTGAAAGGTTGTCTGAGTTTTACAAAATATGTAAAAGCCTTGATCTTGGGCGTGGAGAAAAGTTCATCAAGATTGAGCAGGTTTCAATTTTATAGTGATGCCTCTTAGAATAGCTATTTCTTTCTTTTTATTTTGAAACACTTCTTACCAAGACTTTGATGACACTTGTCATCAGCTTATCTCTGATCAATTCAAGGCATTGGGCCATTTACTTGTTAATAATGCAGCCTTAACCACATTTCTCACAGCCATGGAGAAGTATGTGAAGTAAGAGTAGACATACCCATCTTCTAAACTAGAAAATTTTCCTCAGTTCCTGAGATTTGAGGCTCTCTTGAATATAAATTGTTGTTGATGAGTTCTTTCTTGCTATTAGTTTTTTTATCTGTAAGGAAAACCTTGGAAGCATACAATGGAAGGTAAGGAAAATCCTCGAGTTCCCTTCTTTGAATCATGAAAAGGTATTTGTGCTCTTTTAATTGAGTGGGTAGTTGACTACTCAAGCATAACGGTTATGTGCATTCTTTCAGGTGGATGTTGCATGTGGGAGGATTGGAGCTGCATATTTCAGCTTCAAGCTTCTGGTACGTCTCTTGTCAAGAATGCACATGATTGGAGAGGCCTGGCCATTTGGACAAGCTGTATTTATGTATTTGATCGAAATTGATGGAGCAGGCCCGGATGTGCGTCGGAGCTATCCGGATGAGTGGGGGTCCTTGGAAGGTGGGAACCGTTGTTTTGACCTAGCTGTCCATTTCCTATGGATGGCATTAGAGGGCCTGGCCATTTGAACAGGCCGTGTTTATGTATTTGATCGAAATTAACGGAGCAGACCCGGATGTGCGTTGGAGCTATCCGAATGAGCGGGGGTCCCTGAAAGGTGGGAACCGCTGTTATGACCATAATGAAGCTGTCTATTTCTAATGGACGACATTGAAAGGGCCTGGCCATTTGGACAAGCCATGTTTATATTTGTATTTGTAGGGACCACACCCTTAACCTAAACCCGAACCCATTCTCAAATCCAAAAACATATAACCCAAACCTAAATATATAACCTAAACCTATAACCTATAACCTAAATCAAAACCTATAACCTAAACCAAAACCAAAACCTATAACTTAAACCTGAACCCATTCTCAAATCTAAAAACCTATAACCTAAACCTAAACCTTAACCTAAACCTATAAACTATAACCTAAACCAAAACCCATAACCTAAACCAAAACCAAAACCAATAACCTAAACCCAAACCCATTCTCAAATCCAAAAACCTATAACCTAAACCTAAACCTTAACCTAAACCTATAACCTGTAACCTAACCAAAACCTATAACCTAAACTAAAAGCTAACCTAAACCCGAACCCATTCTCAAATCCAAAAACCTATAACCTAAACCTAAACCTAAACCTATAACCTATAACCTAAACCAAAACCTATAACCAAAACCAAAACCAAAACCAAAACCTATAACCTAAACTCGAACCCATTCTCAAATCCAAAAAACTATAACCTAAACCTAAACCTATAACCTGTAACCTAAACCAAAACCTATAACCTAAACTAAAACCAAAACCTATAACCTAAACACGAACCCATTCTCAAATCCCAAAACCTATAACCTAAACCTAAACCTAAACCTATAACTTATAACCTAAACAAAAACCAAAACCTATAACCTAAACCCGAACCCATTCTCAAATCCCAAAACCTATAACCTAAATCAAAACCAAAACCTATAACCTAAACCCGAACCCATTCTCAAATCTAAAAACCTATAACTTTAACCTAAACCTATAACCTATAACCTATAACCTAAACCAAAACCAAAACCTATAACCTATACCCGAACCCATTCTCAAATCCCAAAACCTATAACCTAAACCAAAAACAAAACCTATAACCTAAACCCGAACTCATTCTCAAATCCAAAAACCAATAACCTAAACCTAAACCTTAACCTAAACCTATAACCTATAATCTAAATCAAAACCTATAACCTAAACCAAAACTAAAACTTGTAACCTAAACCCGAACTCATTCTCAAATCACAAAACCTATAACCTAAACATAAACCTATAACCTAAACCAAAACCTATAACCTAAACCCGAACGCATTCTCAAATCAAAAAACCTATAACCTAAACCTAAACCTTAACATAAACCTATAACCTATAACCTAAACCAAAACCAAAATTGATAACTTAAACCTGAACCCATTCTCAAATCCTAAAACCTATAACCTAAACCTAAACCTAAACCTAAACCTAAACCTTAACCTAAACCTATAACCTATAACCTAAACCAAAACCTATAACCTAAACAAAAACCAAAACCTATAACCTAAACCCTAACCCATTCTCAAATCCAAAAACCTATAACCTGTAACCTAAACCAAAACTATAACCTAAACTAAAACCAAAACCTATAACCTAAACCCGAACCCATTCTCAAATCTCAAAACCTATAACCTAAACCTAAACCTAAACCTAAACCTAAACCTAAAACCTATAACCTATAACCTAAACCAAAACCAAAATCTATAACCTAAACCCAAACCCATTCTCAAATCCCAAAACCTATAACCTAAATCAAAACCAAAACCTATAACCTAAACCCTAACCCATTCTCAAATCCAAAAACCTATAACCTAAACCTAACCTTAACCAAACCTATAACCAATAACCTATAAGCTAAACCAAAACCAAAACCTATAACCTAAACCCGAACCCATTCTCAAATCCCAAAACCTATAACCTAAACCAAAACCAAAACCTATAACCTAAACCCGAACCCATTCTCAAATCCAAAAACCTATAACCTAAACCTATAACCTATAATCTAAATCAAAACCTATAACCTAAACCAAAACCAAAACCTATAACCTAAACCCGAACTCATTCTTAAATCACAAAACCTATAACCAAAACATAAACCTTAACCTAAACCTATAACCTATAACCTAAATCAAAACCTATAACCTAAACCAAAACCAAAACCTATAACCTAAACCCGAACCCATTCTCAAATAAAAAAAAACTATAACTTAAACCTAAACCTTAACATAAACCTATAACCTATAACCTAAACCAAAACCAAAACCTATAACCTAAACCCGAACCTATTCTCAAATCCAAAAACCTATAACCTAAACTTAAACCTTAACATAAACCTATAACATATAACCTAAACCAAAACCAAAACCTATAACCTATACCTGAACCCATTCTCAAATCCCAAAACCTATAACCTAAACCAAAACTAAAACCTATAACCTAAACCCGAACCGATACTCAAATCCAAAAACCTATAACCTAAACCTAAAGCTTAACCTAAACCTATAACATATAATCTAAATCAAAACTTATAACCTAAACCAAAACCAAAACCTATAACCCAAACCCAAACTCATTCTCAAATCAGATAACCTATAACCTAAACATAAACCTTAACCTAAACCTATAACCAATAACCTAAATCAAAACCTATAACCCAAACCAAAACCAAAACCTATAACCTATACCCGAACCCATTCTCAAATCCAAAAACCTATAAGCTAAACCTAAACCAAAACCTATAACCTAAACTAAAACCAAAACCTATAACCTAAACCCGAACCCATTATCAAATCCCAAAACCTATAACCTATAACCTAAACCTTAACTTAAACCTATAACCTATAACCTAAACCAGAACCAAAACCCATAACCTAAACCTGAACACATTCTCAAATCCCAAAACCTATAACCTAAATCAAAACCAAAACCTATAACCTAAACCCGAACCCATTCTTAAATCCAAAAACCTATAACCTAAACCTAAACCTAACCTAAACCTATAAACTATAACCTAAACTAAAACCTATAACCAAAACCAAACCAAAACCTATAACCTAAACCCGAACCCATTCTCAATCCCAAAACCTATAACCTAAATAAAACCAAAACCTTATTAACCTAAACCCGAACCCTTCTCAAATCCAAAACCTATAACCTAAACCTATAACCTATAAAACCTAAACCCCGAACCATCTCAAATCCCAAAACCTATAAACCTAAAACCCAAAACCAAACCTATAACCTAAACCCGAAACCCATTTCTCAAATCCAAAAAACCTATAACCTAACCTATACCTATAATTAATCAAACCCTATAACTCTAAACAAAACCAAAACCTATAACCTAACCCGAACTCATTCTCAAAATCATAAAACCTATATCCTAAACATAAACCTTAACCTAAACCTATAACCTATAACTAAACTGTTTCGACAAGGAAACAAAGTATTTAGTTTGGGGAAACTATCTTATTAGTCATAACAATGGAAAGTATAAAGACAATCATCACACTTTATTGATTCTGAATTCATTTACATCCTCAAATATCCCTTGATTCTAAGATAGATTACAAAGAATTCACTATGAATTCAGCTATCATAGTTAAATGTAAATTTCGGCAGCATAACGGCAATGATCCCAATCATCCCCTAAGACTTAGGAGGAATTGATGAATCGATCAATAGTCTTCAAGAAAAATAGAGATTCCGGCGCCATTTCGGTCATCTCCTGAGACTTAGGAGAAATAAGCCTTTCTGTCGGTGATTCTTCATTCTCTCCTGAATAAGAAGACCTTGAAGATTTGAAGACTTCGGCCATTTCGGCAGCATGACAGCCCATTGCTGTTATAG
The DNA here is from genome assembly GCA_021015155.1 of Magnolia officinalis. NCBI lineage: Eukaryota > Viridiplantae > Streptophyta > Magnoliopsida > Magnoliales > Magnoliaceae > Magnolia > Magnolia officinalis. Next base: position 60,735,273 of record JAJHSJ010000002.1, read on the forward strand.
ACTGCAGGGCAGTCGGTTTGTGCGGGACCGCGCAAACCATATAGTTTGTGCGGGTCCGCGCAAACTGTATGAGCCCAATGCTCGTTTGCGCGGATCCGCGCAATCTGCTGGAGCCCAATACTCCGCACCTTCGATCTTCTCCTTTGCTCTTCTTTCACTCTGAAATCCTCGAACCCCTTTTTAGAGAAAGAGCGGGGTATTTATAGACATTTTCACAGGTGTAAAACTCTGACTTGGGCGATGTGGGACAAAATAACACCCAATCATTTTTATATCACCGTCATACGCTTTGCGCGGATACGCGCAAACGACATGCTTTGCGCGATCTCGCGCAATCTGTCTTTTTGAGCGATCCCGCGCAATCTGTTTTACTTTGAGCGATCCCGCGCAATCCGTTTACTTTGCGCGATCCAGCGCAAAGTATTCTCAGAACTGATTCTTTGTTCCTTTCTTCCAACCTTTTCCTAAATACCTTGATCTTTCCTTGCTTAAATTCTCCTCTTATTTTATGCCTCAACAGATGCCCCCTTGATCCGTTCTTTGTTTGTTTCAGAAAATCAAAGAAAAAGATCAAATCACGCCTTTCTGCAGGGTTTGCGCGATCCCGCGCAAAGCTAGGTCGAGTACCGTACTCGACCACGAACCTTATAAATAGCCTAACAACTTGGTCATTTGCACGACTCTTTTCTGCTCTGGCGAAACTTTGCTTCTGTGATTTTCCTCCGCGCAAACTATATACTTTGCGCGACCCCGCGCAAACCCTTGCAGTTTGCGCGAGTTCCTTCAAAGTCCAAACCGTTCCGCGCAATCCAAATACTTTGCGCGGACCCGCGCAAAGTGTTCCACACTTAGCCGATTTTCTCCTTTTGACCTTTTCCAGCACTTAGCCATTTTTCATCTTTCTTTTATTCTCATTCCGATATTCATCTTCTTTAATGGCCCGTATAAAGCAAACAGCCTGTCCTGTGACTCCTCCTTCTGATCAACCTTCTTCTGATCAACCACCTGCCAAGCGAATAAAGACTACCTCCAGAACTCCTTCCTATTTCAAAGAGCCTGTTCTTCCCACTTTTGACTTCTCCGACCGCATCAAATCTCTTCCATCTCCTATTCATAGATCCATATCCTTAGGAGATATCAAATGTCCGCCGAAGCACGGCAGAGAGTACGATTGGGACGAGTGGTTAAAGACTACGGCTCATATTCGTACTGATAGTGGGAAACCCCCTCTTCGTGAAGACACTCCTCCTGCCTCTCGTTCAAAAAAAACTCGCCGGAATAAGGCGAAAGAGTTTGCCGAGAAGATTAAGGAACATAAGAAGAAGAGACTTCAAAATTCGTGGGATTCAGTACGGGTTGTTGAAGGCGTCATGAAGTTTGAACAACCCTCATGCAGAAGGCATGACAATAATTCCCATCAATGTCTATCGCCATCAGTCCATGCTTGACTGTGAACCCAAGGATTGCGTTCATGGCGAAAGATTGATGTATACTGAATCATGGGCCACAAGAGAACCCCGGATCCTTGAAGGAGTCATTCAAACGCAGAAGCCGCGACAAAGGATAGGAGAAATTCATCCCATGATCTTCTTAGCTCCTTTCCATAGCCCTCACGACCTCTTTCCTTCACATTTTTATGAGACAGTCGGCAACGTTTCCGAGATCGGGAACCACTCTGGGGACAAGCAGAATTTCGCATTAGAGGCCTGTTGACTGCTCGACGTTATTATTCTGATTGGGCAGAAGCCATTTTACTGAAGCATGCGAACACACTTGCAAAAATCGGCCTTTATGATGCTATAGAAGTGACTTCTAAATACTTCTGTAGGGAACCTACTGTACTGAAAGGTTTCCTTGAGTACTGGTCGCCCACAACCAACTCCTTCCACTTGCCCTATGGTGAAATGAGCATAACACTTTGGGATCTTCACCGCATAGCCGGTCTCCCATAACAGGTAAATTCTACGATGAATTTATTCCAACCAATAGGGAACTGGCCTTTGTATCCTCTCCTGATCGCAAACCTTCGATCTCTGAAACCACTATCGAACTGTTCAAGGAGATGAGTAAATTTCCCAGTTTTCACAAGATCCCCCCTTTGCAGTGGCTGGCACATTTTTCCAGAGGCCTCAGGTATTTATCAGTCTGATAATCAACTTTTTTCCTCATACTCTTGTTATCTAGAGATTTCTGCATCTCTCTCTTACATGTTATATATGTATATATATATATATATATATATTATATATATATATTTTTTGAAGATTTCGTGATTGCCACTCCAAGGAACTAATAAAGCTCCGAGACGCGATGAAAGGAAGACCAGAATATAGCTCTTTCGGAGAACTTGCAGCTTTCTTGGCCTATTGGCTAAGCTTAGTCGTACTGCCCAGCTCTAAATGGGCAGATGTTGTTCGTCCCACCGTCTTTGCTGTAGCTGGTGCTTTGGCAGAAGGCCACAAATACTCCCTTGCTCCCCCAGTATTATGCTCTATTTATAGAGCCCTTGGAGAGGTAGCTACCCACGTGAAGGATCCATTCTCGGAGCCTCGTCTGCACATACCCCTTGGCATTATATCACAGGGTGGTTAGGGGTCTACTTTCCTTGGACTTTCGAAGCCCCAGAGCAAGCATATGTTCATCCTTCCCATCTTCCGCTCTGGTTCTTCCAACAAAGAGCGATGGCTAAGAGAGCGTATGACTGGTTCGCCAATAAAATTCGGGATGATGACCAAATAAACTTCTTTCAATTCCACCTTTATCGTCATACCGAAGATACAAACATGGTGGACCAAGAAACGCTTACTGCAGCGGAAAGAGCTTTCTTCTTTTCCATTCGTTCTTGCAGCTTACCCCTTCGGGAAGGGACAAAATTTTGGAGGGAACCTTACTACCCCAGTCGTTTCGCTGGTCAATTCGGTTACGACCAAACTGTACCACAAGACTGCTGGCTAGTTACTTGGAAGATGCGTTGTTATGGAACAGGTCCTCTCAACTGGGCCATGATATGGAAACAGCTACTGAATAGTTGCGTTGGATCTTCCTTCATAATTCCAGGTTGTAATCGAATAGTCCGTACATCATATGGCTGGATGCGATGGTGGGATCATTAATCATACTTGGTCACTAAGTGCTTGCCGGTAGATTCCTCCATTTTTCTCCATCCGCCTAGGCTGAAAGGCAGAAATCTAGAGAGTGGAATTGGCTATATCCCAGAAAAGAGTCATGCATCTCATCATGGAGAAATTTGTAGAAAGATATCGTTAGAAGACCCTATCCGTGAGATAAAGCCTATTAACACTTTGGATGGCTGGTTTGCTCATGGAGTTTTGAGAGAATTTGAGCAATCTCGCCGGGACTTTACAGATCAGGCTGCAGATGACGCTGAAGGTGCATCTTCCCCAATTCCTGCAAAGTCTGCAGCGGTTCAAGAAGAACCAGTTAATGATACTCCTATACCTCCTCCACAACCCCTTTGTCCTAGCTCATCTTCCCCGATGACTAGATCAAGGACGCGCTTACAGGCATCATCTCCTATTCTCTCAGAGGGGATTAGACAAGCATCCGTCTCCCCTAAAATCAAAGAGTCTGCACCAGAGAGCAGACGAGCTGCTTCTTGTAAAGGAAAGCAAGTTGTCGTTGAGGAAGTTGACGAAGAAATTTTGGGAGATGAGAGTTCAGCTTCATCATCAGAGACTACTTCCTCTTCGCAGTATGAAGACGACGAGGACAGTGAAAGCAGTGAGGATAAAGATAACGATTTTGAAGAAGGCGAAGTCGATATTGGCGGAGAAGAGGAAGCGATTACAGAAGGGGTTGAAACGGAATCTCTTCCTGCAACCTCTAAAGCTCTCCCTGGCATCAATATTCTGGCTAAATCTCCTGCAGCTGAGGAAGACGAGGAAGAACATTTAGATTATGGTGAATACGGATATTCACCAGGTAAAAGAGATTTAACTTTCATGTGCAGATATTTATCTACATATTTAACAATAATTATTTATTTAGAATTATTGTGTCTCCCTTTTTTAGGTGCTCGGGTCGCTGAGATAGGCGCAATTTCTTCAGTGAATCCTCCTGCAGTAATCTCACCAAGAGCTCCTGTAGTTCCGTTGGTGGTACAGAAAGTGGTAGCTCGTGAAATTATATTTCCAACAGAGACCACTGACTTGCCAACTCCAACTACCAGAGATTCTAGTACGGAAGCTAGAGCACCATCTTTTGCTGATATGGTGGGACTCGGCCCTTCTGCGACTCAGGGAGCTTCTCCTTCTGTTAATCGTATTCCAGTGACAGGTATATACGTGCACTAGTTATTTTGCTTAGAATCGCATATTTTATAATATATCTGAATGCCTTTCTTCTTTCTCTATAGGAACTCCTTCTTGCAGTGGTGCGACCAGTTCCGATTCTGTAGCCACTACATCTGAACTATCGTCTTTTGCAAAAGTCCCTGTTCACAAAATGCTTATGGTGAAACACTCTTGTTGGCGATATCCCATATCTTCAGAAACCCTGATCAATGGTGGACTTGGATGTTGCTATGGAGATTTTGGAGAGCTCTGCCAAGATGGCTAAAATTAACATATCTCCTTTGCGCGATTCGTTCCTTAAATTCCGTGATTCAGTAATCTCATTGGCGTCGTAGAAAATGTTACAATTGCCCCTGAGATTTTAGAATACAGGAAGCAGCTGCTGCATCTCAAGAACAAGCCTCTCTGACGGATTCGTCTATCTCCAAACTTGAACAAGAATATCTGATTCTTCAAGATCAATTAAAGATTCATATTGATGAGAGAGTGACCACCCAAGATCGTATCGCAGCCCTGAAAGAGGAAATCTCTCAACTGGAGAGAGAAAGAATCATGAGCAAGACTTAGTCATTCAGGATGTTGAAGAAAGGATGCGGGCGAATGTTCAATCCCTTGATATAGAAAAATCTGTACGACTCCAAGGTAGAGAAATGATCGCTTCTTTGGAAAGCAAGCTAGCCGGTGTTCCTGATCAGGCGAAACTTATTCTTGAGGAAAAATCTAAGCATGATGCAGCTCAAGCACGATTAAAAGAGGATTTGCGCAAATATATAGAGGCAGTAGGAGTTACGGAAGAGCTTTAAACATGTGATTTTTGAATATATAATCTTGTTTACATGCTTTTGAATGTAATCTTTGTTTACATGCTTTTGAACGGGTTATTTTATTTTGACTTAACATATGCTTTTATGATGGCATTTTGAGATATTTACAATGGCATTTACCACATTGCATATTGATGACATTTATGCTATTTTCATACAGTATTTTCATCATATCCTTAATTATAATTTTCAAGCCTTTTATGCTTTGTTAGTGCGGGATTCTCTATGTGAGTATTAAATTGGCGGTGCTAAGTTTCAATTTAATTAGTCACACACAGTTTAAGCTCATGAGTAGTGGAGCGCGCGCACACACACAGTTTAAGCTCTTGAGTAGTGGAGCACTTGTGGGTCTTATGTGATGGTCTCTGTAACTCTCTAGAGTTCTCTTGGACTTTTCACTGCCTTGAGCTCACGGCCACGGTCCATCAGAGGGGCCCATTGACGCTACCGGGCGGTGAACTGTTGGTTTTACGCACAGGGTTGGCCACGGTAACTCTCTAGAGTTCGCAGGGCTCGCAAGGCTACCTTTGGGCACCAAATCTAGGGTCGCCAGTCCATCAATGAGTAGGTTTAAGCCCTTCCTCACGAGTTACTACTGAAATCAAACCCTAGATCTGGAGGGTCTTACGCATGGTTGGCCTAAAGCTCGCACTGCGGCCCCTGTTTTCTTCGTCTGCAAGGTCGAGCCCATTCACGGGAGGGCATTTTCATCCGTTCCCCGTGGCGCTGCCGGAAGCTATACAGACGGCATGGGAGTTACGGTGACTAGTCTTTGCGGATTTATGGCCTTTTAGGCTTTGAATCCTTGACTTCGTCAGCTGCCCGCATGGGTGCGCACGATGGTCTTCGCGGGCTTTTTAGGGCCACTGACTCCTCGTCGCTGCCCGAATGGCGATCTTCATAGATCTTATGTATAGTTGGTCGGCTCTTTTAAAGCTTGATCCTTTGAGAGCGTGATGATGATTTTTTTTTTTAAATTTTTTTTACTCTTTTAGGATTTGGCTTGGCTATACTGCCTCTTTGACTGAGATTGATATGTCCTTGCTTTTGCTAGTATCTTTAAGAAAATCCGTGCCTTGTAAGGCAATAATAATTATGATCATCGTCATTGCCAGTATAGTAGATGCTTCTGACTGAGATAATATCTTCAAGAAGATCCGTGTCTTGTAAGGCAATATACCAATCTTGTCAATATCTTCAAGAGAATCTTCAAGATGATATTGACTTTGTCAAACTTATTTGGTGATGATGATGATCATATATATTTTCTAAATGCTTGCTAACATAGTTGACATGCTCGTGAACTTCTTCTTCATAGCTTCTTTTGTTGACATATAGACATGATCTTATTCATCCTTGCCCCCTTTTGATACAGAATCATTATACCGATAATATTCTGGGTCAAAATCAGCATGTTATCTTCAGGGGTAGTATCTTTTGATGAAGCGGGCGTTGACAGGTATACTGATACCCTGTCCCTCTTGATTTGCGATTCTATATGCCCCATTGGAGTATACTTCTTTTACCACATACGGACCGTCCCATTTGGGCTCGAACTTGCCCCCTGTCGGCGGGTGACCACTATAGGTCTTTTCAGCATTAACACCATATCTCCTTTTTTGAAAGAGCGATATTTAACTTGCTTATCAAAGGCAGCCGATATCCTTGCCTGATATGACTGCAACCGCTGCTGAGCTGCAAGACGTTTCTCATCGAGCAGATCTAATTCTTTCAGCCTATTTTTGCATTTTCATCATCTGTTATAGACTGATGTACCGCTATTCTGAGCGACGCCACTTGCATTTCAATTGGGATAACTGCCTCCATACCATAGATTAATGAATACGGTGTCGCCCCTGTTGCTGTACGATGAGTAGTTCTGTAGGCCCATAATGCTTCCTGTAACTTTTCATCCCAATCGCGTTTATTGCCTGTCACCGTTTTCTTTATTATTTTGACAATCGTTTTGTTAAACGCCTCTGCTAATCCATTGGCCGGAGGATAGTAAGGTGTTGAAAACGAATGTTGGATGCCGAACTTCTGGCACAACTTTTCCATGCCTCTATTTTTAAAAGGGGTGCCATTATCAGAGACGATCTTTTTTGGAATACCATGACGGTATATTATGGCATGCCGGATGAAGTTGACCACGTCCTTTTCTTTAACATTACGCAAGGCGACCGCTTCAGTCCACTTGGAAAAATAGTCTGTTGCTGCCAAAATATATTGTTTTCCCTTAGACGAAGGTGGATTTATAGGGCCAATTACGTCGAGTCCCCAAGCTGAGAAAGGCCAAGAAGCAACGGACTGATGTAAGTCTTCCGGGGGAACGTGTATTATATTCCCATGTATTTGACATTCATGACACCGCTTCGCATATTCTATCGCATCTTTGAACATGGTAGGCCAGTAATAACCCATTCGATGCACTCTATGGCATAAATTTCGGCCGGCTTGATGCGCTCCACATTCTCCTGAATGTGCCTCCTGCAGCATTTGATTTGCTTCTTGCTTGTCTAAGCACCGTAACAGCATTCCATTATAAGATTTTCTATACAATACTTCGCTGCATATGACAAATTTGCCCGATCGCTGCTTAATCTGTTGTCTTTGCGCATTATCTTCTGGCAGGATATTATATTTGAGATAATCGATGAAAGGCTGACGCCAATCATCTGTTGTTACTTCCAGACAGGATATAGGAAACATTTCAACGATTTCTTCGATAACCTTTGGATGGCAAGAACCTTCTTTCTTCTATAGTTACCTGGAGAGGACTTCGATTGTGTACAGGACAGAGCCGCTGCCAGACTGGCCAAAGCATCTGCTTTTGCATTCTCAGATCACGGTATATGTTTGATTTCTACATGACAAAACTGTTCAAGCAACTGTTGTGCCTTCCGATAATAAGGCAGGAGCTCTTGTTTCCTTACTTCGAACTCTGTTGTCAATTGATTTATAATCAATTTAGAATCTCCGAAGATATGCAATAATTTTATTTCCATTTGTTGCGCTATTTCCATTCCGATAATGAGGGCTTTGTATTCAGCCTCATTGTTCGTGCATGTGGTGCCCAGTGTAAAGGAGTATGGTAACAGATCGCCTTGAGGAGTAATGAATATCACTCCTGCCCCCGCTCCCGATGCTCGAGCAGCGCCGTCAAAATACATTTGCCATGGGCTCTGGGATTCAGCTAACATAACCTGCTCGTCTGGGAAGTCATCATTAATTTCTTCACTTTCTGCCACAGGATGTGCTGCGAGGAAATCTGCCATAGCCTGCCCTTTTACTGCTTTCGCCGGTTTATATGAAATAGTATATTCTGATAACAATAACATCCATTTGGCTAATCTTCCCGACAACATTGGCCTGGTCATCAAGAATTTAATCGGATCTGCTCTTGAGATTAAAGTTATATCGTGAGAGAGACAATAATGTCTTAACTTTTGTACAGCAAATATCAACGCCAAACATTCTTTCTCGATCGAAGAATAATTACATTCTGCCCCCATCAATGTTCGGCTTAGATAATAAAGAGCAGTCTCCTTTCCAGTTTCATTTACCTGTGCCAACAAAGCACCCAAAGAATTTGTAGCTGCAGATGTATACAAGATAAGCGGCTTACCTCTCACTGGAGCTGTTAATACCGGCGGCTGTTTCAGCAACACCTTAATCGAATCAAATGCATTTTGACAGGCGTGATCCCATACAAATTCCGTATCTTTCTTCATTAGCCGAGAAAATGGCTGACACCTTCCTGCGAGGTTTGAAATGAAACAGCGAATGTATGCCAGTTTTCCTTGTAAACTTTTCAATTCCTTCAGCGTTGTCGGTGGCGGCATATTTTGAATAGCCTTAATTTTCCCTGGATCGATCTCGATGCCTCTATGCCGTACAACGAAGCCGAGGAATTTGCCAGAAGATACCCCGAACGCGCATTTAGCTGGGTTCATCTTTAATTGTTTCTTTCTGAGTCGACGGAAGACTGCTGCCAAATGTTCACGGTGTTCTTGATGATCTCCTGACCTGACCACCAGGTCGTCAACGTAGCATTCAACATGTTTATGCATCATATCTTGAAAGATATTTTTCATCGCCCTCTGATATGTTGCCCCAGCATTTTTAAGACCAAAAGGCATAACTTTGTAGCAGTAAATCCCGAGCGGTGTTCTGAATGCCGTTGCCTCTTCATCTTCGGGCGCCATCCTGATTTGATTATAACCTGCATAATCGTCCATAAAAGACATAACAGCATACTGAGTAGTACTATCGATCAATAACTCTGTTATCGGGAGAGGAAAGTCGTCCTTTGGACATGCTTCATTCAAATCTCTGAAGTCAATACATACTCTGATCTGCCCATTCTTTTTCTTCACAGGAACAATGTTTGATATCCACTTGGGATATTTAACTTCCCTGATGAATCCAACTTTTATTAGTTTGTTTACCTCCTCTTCGATTAACGGAATCAGGTCCGGGTGAAAGCGCCTTTGTGCTTGCTTTATTGGTTTCTTTTCTTTGGAGATGTTTAATCGATGCATTGCTACAGAGGGTTCCAGTCCCGGCATTTCTTCATATGTCCAGGCGAAGACATCTTTATTTTCTTTGAGAAGTTGGCCATATTTCTCGAATTCCTGTTCAGAAAGACTGACGCTGATGAATGTATTCCTCGGTTCTTCTTCTGTTCCCAGATTTATTTCTCGCAAGCCATCTATTGTCGGTTGCCCCCGTCTTCTATTTGTTTTGGAGCTGTTTCAGGATACTCAACTACCTTAGGGTCTTGCTCTGGCATCTGTGCGGCCAAAGTCATATTTACTGATACCATATTTACTGATGACTCTGCTCCTAGCCCTGGAATTTTCTCCGCTTTTCCTGACCAACCCCGAGAGGGATTTGAATTCCTTTCCCATGATTCAGTCCGGTGGGTTTGTTACAATCAAAGCCCATATTTCTCATGATTTTCTTGCTTACTGCACTATATTTTTTCAAATTTTGCGGTGTTAGCTCTCCGTGATATACATTGCTTGTGATCTCCTCCTTTGTTTTTGCTGCAGCATGGAATTCTATCCGCTCAGGGTGTTTAGTACTAGCCTTGACTTCAAATCTTCCTGGAGCGACTATAAATGGCTTACACCTTTCAATTTTGGGTAAAGGCATCGTATAATTGGACTGTAAAATTTCAAACTGTTCTGTCGATAACAATGTTAACGGCGGCTGCCCGGGTTGTCTCAGACGCTTGGGCACGAAATAGAACTTCTTTCTTGCTTCTGCAGTCCTAGAAGATTCCGCCCTTTCTTCTCTAACATTGTTTATTCGGTCGTCTTTCAAGACTCTCTTTTCATCATCTTTTCCCACCTCTTCAGAGAAACCTTTATAATAGCTGGCATCCGCGAAGAAAGACTCAGCTTCTGTATATGGTTTCGCATCAGCCATCACTTTGCATTGCATTCCGTCCTTACAGTATTTGAAACACTGATGTAGAGTAGATGGTACAATACTGTACTGATGTATCCACGGCCTTCCCAAGAGAAGGTTATACGTTGTCACAGCATTTATAACGTGACATACAACAGTAGTAATTAAGTCTCCCACTTCCAATGTCACTGTAATCTTACCGAGTGCGCGTTGTCCATCTTGATTGAATCCCTGTATCATCATTCCGCTAGGGCACAAATCAGAGCGGCGATAGCCCAATTTATTTATCATGGAGAGCGGCAAAAGATTCACTGCGGACCCATTGTCTATCATAATCCGTTTTATCTTCTTTTCACAAATATACCCTTTTATCATTAATGGCTGTTATGTTCTGCTTCACCAATTAAATCATCATCAGAGAACGAGATTACTGGTAGACAATTTGCCCGTTCATCGTGTCTTTCATGTTTCATTTCTATCAATAAAGCTTCTCTCACATCGTGATCAGACAGCGCTTGAATAGACTCTGTCGAAACTCTTCTGATAACTTAAGTGCATCATAGATGCTTAGGCGTGCCGGTATGCCTTTCAAATGACTAACTACGTCATAAGCCACTTTCATCGCTCCATTCCCGTTTTTACTTTCATTCTCACTGTCCTGTCTTTTAGTGACTTCTTTCCTTGCAATTTCCGCTCTTTGTTTCACCTGACTTATCACTTGCTTCCCTGATCGCAACGTAATCATTGCCGCGTTCTTTATTGAATTTTGATTTTCCTTCTCTTCTGTTTCTCGAGCCTTTTCCTGGATTGACAATACATTTGCTGTCGCCCTTGCATACTTTCCTTTGCTTTCGCTGGTTATTATATCACCTCTATTTATCATTCACTGTATGATGCACTTCAACGTGTAGCAATTCTCCGTCGGATGTCCCACCAGGCGATGATAACGGCAAAAGTTTCTTTCCCAGGTCTTCATTACGTCTTCAGGACGTTTGGGTTCTGGTAATTCTAGGATGCCAGCTTTCAACAACTGTTGCATCATAGGAATTACGTCTTCTTTATCGAATTCAAATCTTTCGTGAAAATCAAGCATTCTGAGATATTTTTCGTCGTATCTGTCCCTTGATTGATTCCAACTTTCTTTTCCTTCCGGCCTTTTGTCTCTTGAGCCCCTCGATCTTGATTCTTCTTATCCCAATCAATGGTATTAACGGTCGTTCTGCCAGATATTCTCCTGATAGTTTCATGATGAAATGCTGGCATTTTACGAGTCATTAATTCCAATGCATGGGCTTTGGTAGCCAAATCGCGAAAGGTTCCGATATCGGCGCTGGTAAGTCCGAATGCGATTCCTGTCTCCATAGAGTTCAGACACATCTTGACTTGTTCCTTTTCTTCCGGCAACTGTCTACACGATGCCCCCAGTGTTTTCCATCTGTCTATGAACTTTTCGACTGGTTCTCCTTCTCGCTGTCGTACTGAAGCTAATTCTGTGATGCTAACGTCACGTTCCGATGAGAAAAAGTTTGACATGAAAGCATCTTGCATTTCTTCCCATGTGCGTATAGATCCTGGTGCCAAATTTGAATACCATCTGAAAGCTTTACTTGTCAGTGATGACCCAAATAATCGTAAGCAGTATTGAGGTATGGTGGAGAAATTCCCCATGCTGGTAATGAAATGCATCAGATGTTCTTCTGGTGATCCTTCCCCATTAAACTTCTGGAAGTCTGGATGCTTAAAATTGGCCAGAAACGGAACATCTTCTACCTCCCTCGGATAAGGTGTTCGGTATCTGAAACGGCCGGTATTCGCGCGTTCTCTCTCTATTCTGACTGCTTCTTCGACGACTTGCCTTACATCCTCCTGTGTTATAGCTCTTGTTGCTGGAACGGATCCTCGCGACCCTATCCCCTGTAGACGGGAACCTTCAGGTTGGTTCTCCTGTCCATTTGTCGCTCCCATCGTAGGTGGAGCCACTATCTGGGCTACATTATGCGCCAGAGTTGCCAGAGCTTCTCTGAGGTTCCGGCATTCGTCCATTAGTGCTCTTTGTGCCTCTGCCATTTGGTCAACACGTTCTTCAGTGGTCGGCCTATTTTCTTGACCCATCTCTGCCATATACACTGCGGCCCCTTGACTGTTTGTCGAGGCTGTTGTTGGAGTAAAACGAGAGTACGTTGACGTAACAGGGCTTATAAAGAGAGGAGAGATCGGAGTCTCGTTTGACTTTTGTATACTTCCCGTGCTGCTGATTGATCGGGGCGATACAGTTATGGACGGATTTGTCTGGGGTGATACAGCCACCGGTGATCCTATCATCAGCGTTTTACCTTTCTGTGCTTTTGTCCATTTAGTCCTTGGGGCGATCAGAGCCGAAAATCATGCGACGTGAACTGTAGAGCTGCTTGTTCGGGGTATATCGCAGGAGGAGCGAGTTCGGGTTTTCTTCTTGCCATACTGCATGTGACTGGTCTCTCAGCTCTTAGTACAGATAAGTTTGCCCTACGGTTCTTTAAGTTCTTTGTTTTTGTCTTCCTAGACAAGACTACAGTCCAGTTCTCGTCGCTTTCTTGTGGTTGAGGTGAGACGGAAATGACTCCCGCTGTTACTTGAGTCATTCTGCGCTTGTTGATGGTGCATGCATTTGTATGCTCGGGAGTTCGGCTGGGCGCGTATTCGACTATGAACCCAGTGGGGATGAAGCGGAAGTTCACTTTTCTTGCAATGTTAGCCATCAGTAGTATTATGTAATTGAATTTGGGTACCTTCGATAATGAAACATACGTGAAGTTAGTATGCGAGAGATTAAGTAAGCTATCTTAGAGATGAAGGGGAGGATGTTCCCACTGAGAGTCGCCATTTTGGCGTCTAAAAGACGCCAAAAAAAGTGATAAGAGTCTTACAACCTTCCGCAATGTTAATGTTAAATAAGATTTTTCCCCAGCAGAGTCGCCATTTTGTTTCGACAAGGAAACAAAGTATTTAGTTTGGGGAAACTATCTTATTTAGTTATAACAATGGGACAGTATAAAGACAATCATCACACTTTATTGATTCTGAATTCATTTACATCCTCAAATATCCCTTGATTCTAAGATAGATTACAAAGAATTCACTATGAATTCAGCTATCATAGTTAAATGTAAATTTCGGCAGCATAACGGCAATGATCCCAATCATCCCCTAAGACTTAGGAGGAATTGATGAATCGACCAATAGTCTTCAAGAAAAATAGAGATTCCGGCAGCATTCCGGCGCCATTTCGGTCATCTCCTGAGACTTAGGAGAAATACGCCTTTCTGTCGGTGATTCTTCATTCTCTCCTGAATAAGAAGACCTTGAAGATTTGAAGACTTCGGCCATTTCGGCAGCATGACAACCCATTGCTGTTATCTACTGCAGGGCAGTCAGTTTGCGCGGGACCGCGCAAACCATATAGTTTACGCGGGTCCGCGCAAACTGTATGAGCCCAATGCTCGTTTGCGCGGATCCGCGCAATCTGCTGGAGCCCAATACTCCGCACCTTCGATCTTCTCTTTGCTCTTCTTTCACTCTAAAATCTCGAACCCCTTTTCAGAGAAAGAGCGGGGTATTTATAGACATTTTCACAGGTGTAAAACTCCGACTTGGGCGATGTGGGACAAAATAACACCCAATCATTTTTATATCACCGTCATACGCTTTGTGCGGATATGCGCAAACGACATACTTTATGCGATCTTGCGCAATCTGTCTTCTTTGAGCGATCCCACAATCTGTTTTACTTTGAGCGATCCAGCGCAATCCGTTTACTTTGCGCGATCCAGCGGAAAGTATTTTCAGAACTGATTCTTTGTTCCTTTCTTCCAACCTTTTCCTAAATACCTTGATCTTTCCTTGCTTAAATTCTCCTCTTATTTTATGCCTCAACATAAACAAAACAAAACCTATAACCGAAAACCCGAACCCATTCTCAAATCCAAAACACTATACCTAAACCTAGACCTTAACATAAACCTATAACCTAAATCAAAACCTCACAACCAAAACCAACCAAAACTATACCTAAACCCGAACCCATTATCAAAATCCAAAAACCTTATAACCTAAACCAAAACCTATAACCAAAGCCAAACCCATTCTCACAATTCCCAAAACCTATTAACCTACTAAACCTAAACATAACCTAATCCTATAACCTAAATTAAATCCCTAAACCTTAACCTATAACCTAACAGAAAACCTATACTTATAAACCTAAAACTAGTTTCAAATCCCAAAAATATAACCTAAACCTAACCTTTCCCTAAACCTATAACCTAAACTCAATTCCCTAAACCTAAACCTACACCTAATCCTAATCTCAACTCCCTAACCTAAACCTAAACCTAAACTTGAAAACCCAAACTTAAACCCAATCCCGAACTTGAACCCGATTTCCTAAACCTAAACCATAACCCATTCTCAATTCCCTAACCTATAACCTATAACCTAAACCTAAACCTAAACCTATAACCTTTTCCTAAACCTTTAACCTAAACTTAAACTTAAAACCTAAATGTATTCTCAAATCCTTAAACCCAAACCTACACCTAATCCTAATCTCAACTTGAAAACCCAAACCTAAACCCGATCCTGAACCCGAACCCGATTTCCTAAACCTAAATCTTAACGTATAATCAAGTTCCCAAAAGCTATAACCTATAACCTATACCTATACCTATAACTTAAACCTAAATCTTAACCTAAACGTAAACCTATAACCTTAACCTAAACCAAAACCTATAACCTAAACCTTAACCTATAACCTATAACCTAAACTTAATTATAACCTATAGCCTAACGTTAACCTAAACCTTAACCTAAACCTAGAATCATATGGTGAGAGCATTTCTTTTGTGTTAATTTCATTCCTCTTTGAGTTTTTCTTAATTCATAAAGAAAAAAATGGTTATACATGATGCACTTCTTTCACTTTGTCTTTCTTTTCCCCAATGGGCATTCTAATTTATGAATGACATAATTGTTTGTAGGATGAGAAATATACTAACCTGATGAAATTTCATGGTGAAGTCGAGCACGTTTCTCTAATGAAGCCAAAGATTTGTATTTTCAGCATTATTGTAATTGTAATTGTAATTGATTGAATGAAGAATTGTAATTGTAATTGATTGAATGAAGGATTGTAATTGATTGTAATTAAATGAATGAATGATTGTGATTGAATGAATGAATGATTATACAGGTGGTAATTGAATGAACAAATGATTATATATAATTTTTTAATATACAAAATAGCTACGGATATTGACCGTAGCCACTAATCTGACAGGTGTAGCCTTTATTAAATTTGGCATATTTCTACGAACTTTTAGCTACAAATAATATCCGTAGCTGTTTGAAGTTTTCGCTATAGATATAATTGTTACGGATTATATCCATAGTTGTTGGAACTTATAGCTACGGATTAAATCCGTAGCCATAGGTTCCAGACCTATTGTTACGACACCTACGACTACGGTCGTGCCACGGACTAGCTACAAACTAAAACCGTAGCCATAGGTCTATGGCTACGGATTTTATCCATAGCCTTTGCCCATTTTTCTGGTAGTAAAGATTGATTAATTCATGGTCCATGGTTGCTTTAATTGCTTATATGGCTGAAGATATTGAACTTAGTGCTCCCGGGAGGCAACCCAACCTTTCATTTCATTTCTTTTTCCTAGTTAGTTAGTTCAATGTTTGTAGGTAACATTGCTGCAAACCCTCACGAGGCTACAACTCGTCCACTAGGGGCAACCTAGGGGTTTAAAGGCTTGTTGCATACGTTAAATGCAATCAAGAGCACCTGCAAAAGTGGTGTAGGTAGGATTTTATTTTTGTTATTTTTGTTTTGTTTGAGGACTAGAAAACCTAACCCTATATTAGGCTAGTTTGCTTTTGTTGATTTCTCTCTTATGCTGACCTGCTCTTACGCTGATATCTTTGGAAAGCCTCTTGATTCTTTCGTTCAGGTACTATCTTTCAATTTCATTGTCTCATGTGCATTGTATGCTCATATCTTTTACATTGAGAACAATGTAGATTTTAGGTTGGGGGTGGGCGATTAGGCTACCTAGTCAGTATTTTCTTGGTCTTGAGCAAAAATTGTGAAAATTTTTAATAATTTACAAATTTTTCTGAAATTTCTTGTGAATTCGAAGCGATTTTGAAGGATAGTCATGATTTTAGAATTACAAGATGCAGAATGTTGGTAATTTATGACTCTTGGATTCAGCCATCTGTTAGATTTCATAGTTAAGTTTGAATTGTTAAACCATGATTAGAAGTTTTAAACATTGATTGAGTCATAATTTCACAGGACACATCTTGCTTACACATTAAGGTTTCAGTTCGATATTGAATTGTAACTTGGTGATCATTAAGCATGGAAGGAACCAACCTGGGGAATTTATCCATCATGTTCAATAAGAAGAATGAAAGAAAAATGAAATACCCAGCTACAATATAGCTAGCTGCGGAAAGGGTTGGGCGATCGAACTTCACCATAGGTTTGCTCCCTATAGGTGTAGATTCGATTCCCCATGGTTGACATTTAGAAAGAGTTAGGCGAATAGTTTTCACCATAGGTTTTCTCCCTATAGATGAGGATTTGATTCCCCTCCTTGGCGTTACTGTTCATGGAAAAATCAAAGGCTAGTATAATGAAAAAGTTGATCTATAAGGCAAGTGTTGGTTTAGGTTTTGGTTGTCATGAATTCTTTTGTTAGTTACCAATGATATCATGAAATTGACAATTGGATCTCTTAATAGTGATAAGCCGAGATTACACTATACACTCATGGAATTCAATGTTTAGAATTATTCTAATTAATGGATTAATATTTTGAACTTGATTATAAAGTTTATCGTGAGCTTGATTCTAGGAGAAAATACTGCTCACCATTCATGAATCTTAGAATTCTCATATCTGGATTGTTTTCAAAAATCACTCGAATTTATAGAAATTGTTCTGTAATTCTTAACTTATTTTTTGCATACTTTGCTCAGGACTAGCAAAATGCTGGTTGGGGGTTGTGTTGAGTGTCAAATATTGCATATTAGACCCCAGTTATTGCCTAGATTTACGAGTCTGATACTATTTAACTCCTTATTTTAATTATATTTGTAATGCAGGGTGTATTTAGGAGCTTGGATTGGAAAAGGGTACTAAAACCATGGATTTAACGCTCAGACTTCACCAAGGCAAGGAAGGGACCCCAAGGAACCAAGATCGACAGATTTACGAGCCAAAGATCCGAGAAAATCAACAAACTGAATCTCAAGTGGCCTGAAAGTCAGCCAGAATACAAGATCACAAGGTTTCCACCATCTGTTCGGCTCAAAACTTCATACATGGCCTGAGGACCCTAAATTAACTGTACACGTTGAATTTCAGCCATTGGATCCTTGTGGAAGTGGTCCAACGATCAGATCAGCCCATGAATTATCAATTTGGGGCCAACACAAGTACTGCACGTGCATTGCAGCAAGTGCACTTGCAATGCACCGAACCATAACAACCGGTTAAACGGCGTTTGACCGTGCCAACCCACTTTCCTAAACAGAGACAGAGCCTCTCTGTTCTCACTCATGCACAGCCGACCGCTGGACGATGGGTGGGCCATCAAGATCGATCCAAAGAATCAATCGGAACCGTCCATCAGGTAGAGGAAGAAAAACTAGTTGAATTCATGATGCTTTTTGGCGGCCATGCACATGCACATGATCGCTACAGCAATCGTTAAAAAGACCGTTCATCTGCCGTTACAGCTTGATTATCTCAGTGGACCACATCAACGGATGACCAAAACTGCCCATCCCCAGTTGAAATTTCGAGGAGAATGCAATGGACGGTCTAGATTTCTCTGAAAAAATCAATCATGGGTCCCACCATCAGTACATTGTTAGAGCCCTTTTGCAGGCCCTGTTTTCGCGTCCAGAAGCTGCTTGATTTTTGCGGCAGGCAGTGGTGGATCAATGGGATGATTGGGTGGATGATCTGAATCGTCAAAGTAGAGCGCAGGCTAGGTAAGACCCTAACCTAGGTGCTAGACTGAAGGTCAGTGTTGAGGCATAAAATAAGAGGAGAATTTAAGCAAGGAAAGATCAAGGTATTGAGGAAAAAAGGTTGGAAGAAAGGAACAAAGAATTAGCTCTGAGAACACTTTGCGCTGGACCGCACAAAGTAAACGGATTGCGCGGGATCGCGCAAAGTAAAACAGATTGCGCGGGATCACTCAAAGAAGACAGATTGCACGAGATCGTGTAAAGCATGTCGTTTGCGCGTATCCGCGCAAAGCGTATGACAGTGATATAAAAATTATTGGGTGTTATTTTGTCCCACATCGCCCAAGTCGGAGTTTTACACCTGTGAAAATGTCTATAAATACCCCGCTCTTTCTCTAAAAAGGGGTTCGACGATTTCAGAGTGAAAGAAAAGCAAAGGAGAAGATCGAAGGTGCGGAGTATTAGACTCTAGCAGATTGCGCGGATCCGCGCAAATGAGCATTGGGCTCATACAGTTTGCGCGGACCCGCGCAAACTATATGGTTTGCGCGATCCCTCGCAAACCGACTGCCCTGCAGTCTATAACAGTAATGGGCTGTCATGCTGCCGAAATGGCCGAAGTCTTCAAATCTTCAAGGTCTTCTTATTCAGGAGAGAATGAAGAACCACCGACAGAAAGGCGTATTTCTCCTAAGTCTCAGGAGATGACCGAAATGGCGCTGAAATGCTGCCGGAATCTTTATTTTCTTGAAGACTATTGGTCGATTCATCAATTCCTCCTAAGTCTTAGGGGATGATTGGGATCATTGCCGTTATGCTGCCGAAATTTACATTTAACTATGATAGTTGAATTCATAGTAAATTCTTTGTAATCTATCTTAGAATCAAGGGATATTTGAGGATGTAAATGAATTCAGAATCAATAAAGTGTGATGATTGTCTTTATACTTTTCCATGGTTATGACTGCATAAGATATTTTCCCTAAACCAAATACTTTGTTTCCTTGTCGAAACAGTCAGCATCCCAAAAGCTCCATCAAACACAAACCGACTTGCGGTTTTGCTACGTAAAGAAAGGTGCGAAAGTGACTCCTTACGCACGCTTGTGTGCGTAAATTCCACCGACTCCAGGCACCACCCTTTGTGGGGAAGCTCCCACCGACTGCCCCTAATAGGCTATAAAGAGAGAAGAAAGGAGAGAGAAAAGGGGATTCGATCATCTCGGCTTAAGGCCGGACATGGAGCAGAGCACAGAGAGAGTGGCTGGGAGATTCAAGGATTGTGGACGTGAAGCACAGAAAGAGAAAGAGAGAGATTGGAAAGAAATCAAAGGGATGCGCTTCTTATCAATTATATTTTTCTTCTTTCCATTTGAATCTCTGTTATATTCCATGAATTTTTAATTTCTTAGCTAAGGCTGAGATGAAGCCCCTAATTTGAATAATTCTTGTTATTTGTTGATTTCATCTGGAATTAATTTATTTATTTATTTCTCTATTGTGATTAAATGAAAACTCCATACTTCTCCAATCTATGAGCTTACCCAAAGTCTAGATGTGGATGTTGTTTGGAATCTTATTCTAGGTGTGTTTGTGTCTAACCATGAACAGGTTTTCCTACAGAGAAAGAAATAGGAATTTACATCTATCATGCCTGACCATGGATGGAAAGATGTAATCCTTGAGATTTTTCCAATTTCATCTTCTGTGATTCATAATTAAGATATTATATAGTGGATGTGGATTTAAGTGGTTTGGTTGATTCTGTGTGTGTGTGTTGTGTGTGGTGTATATATATATATATATATATATATATATATATATATATATATATATATAATATGATAATTGATGTGCATGCATTAGGGACAATTGATATTAAGGAAAAAATCATTTGTGCTTCAAGGGAATTATACATCCTATGTTCCTGACCAAGGACACAGATTGTGCTTTATTTATTGAATTACATCATTCTGAATTAGGGGAATCAACAAGTAAAACAAGAGTTAGGATAATTAGGGGTGGATTCAAAAGTCCTAGTGTTCTTCCATGAGTGAATTTTCCTTCTTGTTCTCAGTTATTTTCATTGATTTTGTTAGTTTACTTAATAACTAGCTAAACTATTTGTTGGATTAGTTAAGAAGAATCATAAAAATTCGAATTGTGACAACCAGTCCTTGTGGGAATGATCTCGTAATACGTATCGTGTCTACACCTGATTCGTATACTTGGAGTTTAAAATCAATTTAAATCAGGTTGGTTTAAATAAAATATTAGATTGCATTATAACTCTCATGAGGTGGATTAGAGTAACACAATTTTAGGATATTCCCACATGATTATTCATGCCAATTAAAAATTAAAGAACACAACTACTATTTGCACAATTAAAATATCTTTGTACAACTATCTTGGAATTCAACGAAATGATGAAGCAATGTGGGATATCCTCACCTTTGGTGTGGACGTACTTTGCACTTCTCATCAACGACCGATTCCAAATTTAAGATGCTTCGGATCTAATCTAACCCGGTTGATCTTTAAATCAATTTCTCACAAAAGGTCTATACCTAAAGGATTT